>CAUYSK010065999.1:0-30960 GCA_963575035.1 Avahi laniger
AAAAATATATAGAAAAAATTAGCCGGGCATGGTGGCGCATGCCTGTAGTCCCAGCTACTTGGGAGGCTGAGGCAGGAGGATCGCTTGAGCCCAGGAGTTTGAGGTTGCTGTGAGCTAGGCTGACGCCACGGCACTCTAGCCAGGGCAATACAGTGAGACTCTGTCTCAAAAAAAAAAAAAAAAAAGTCCATAAACCACATGCAGGACTGATCGAGTTGTTGGGGCTCAGAACATGATACCCCAAAGCATGGGCTTTGGCATGCTGAGTACTTAGAACTGAAGGAGACTGAAACGGCCTCAGAAGCAAGAAGTTCTCTCCGACCTTCTCTCGTCCTCCTTTCTCCTTCTTCCATTACTGCTCGCCCCCTACCCCCGCAGAGCAGACCATCAAAACTGGGATTCATTTTCCCCAAGGCAGATCACAGAAATTAGAACTCCTTTCCCCGAAAGAAAGCCATAAAATCCAGAAATGTCACTCTGGACCTTCTCTCTTCTCCGCTGAAGAACCTCACGTGGCAGGTGCCCTGCCTTACACCCAGAGGAAGAAACGCTACACAGAGGCCGAGAAGGGTCTGAACACAGAGGCCTTGCTGGGTTCCCTCCTCAGTCTGCAATCATTAGTTCACACCCTTTTTATCCAATCACATTTCTACACATTCTTCATCGAATTTAAGCATAAAAATACACAGTTTTCCCTGGGTCTTTGGGTCTTCATTCGGAAGGCTCTCAAGTCACCTAAAACTTTGATAAAATGAATCGGTAATGCTTTTCTCTTAATCTGTCTTTTGTTATAGGACTGTTATCCATGGACCTTGAAATGGGTGGGAAAAAGATACATTTTTTTTTACCCCTACGGAGTCTTCAGAAAAAAATATGGATAATCATAACTTCCTTCAAGTTAGTCTCTAAATAATATACTAAATGTTTGTTATATTTAAAATACAATAAGGAATAAAATTCTTCTGCATGTATTTTATAAGTTTAAATGACTCTATTATATATTACTATATTGGCTCCATTTTCTGGGTTTTATTGTGAAAAAAATCTGGAATAAAATGAACAGAATAATTCCTAAAATGCATTGTAATTAAAATAATTGAATAAAAATGCTAATGTAATTTTTCAGGAAATGATTCATTGTCAATTCGTCTTAACTTGAGTCTTTCTGCTCTTTTTTTAAAAATATTTTTTCTCATTAATAATTGTATTTTAAACCAAGGTGTTCTTTAAAAGATCTATTGTTATACAATTTAATTTAATTTTATTTTTATTTTATTTTTTTTCTTTAATTTTATTTTATGTAATTCATTGTTAGCAGTTTTGAGAAAATATCAGGTGTGAGAGATTCAAATAAGCTATTGGTCAAAATGAAGTGTTTGGATTATCTCTGATTCCAGAAATCTTTTCTTTCTCAGCATTATTTTCCTTTTTTTACCCCTGTAGACCACAAATTGGGAGTTTACTATAATAGATATTGATGTTTATACATCATCTTCCATTTTTCGAAGACTATGAGGATATATTTTCTCTTTATAAAGATGGATTGAATTCATCTTTTTGAATTATCTAGCTAAAATTATTTCAAAACCAGAAGATCTTCTCAAACTTCTTACAATAACCCTTATTATTCATGAAATCATAAGCTTAGAAATCAGGAGAACTCACATTGACCCTGTTATTACCTCTAAATAGAAATAATAATTTTTTGCAATAAGCCCCGCCCCCCTCCAAAAAAGGTATCGTAAAACAAAGACATATATCTGTTTTGCCTAACAGATTAGCAAAGCTATAGGCTTTGATATCTTGGTTTAGTCTGAGTGTGCAAAAGGGGAGAAGATTCTAATTCACTAATTCACTGTGAATAGGAGTATAAATTCATCTCAAGAGAATTTTGGCAATATATACATAGTGCACAATATCTCTATGCATAAGGTTTATATTATGCATAGAAGCAAAGAATGGAAACAAAGTATCTGTTTAGACAGGTTAAATAAACTACAGTATATCCAAACAATGGAAAAGTATGCTATAATTTAAAATAAAAAATTAGATCATCTATATTCTCTCTTATGAAAATAACTTCATAATATATTGAAAAATAAACAAATCAAAGAATATATTTTATTCCAAAAGTATATCCATCAAAATCTTAATAGTGATACACTGGATGTTGATATTCCATATAATTTTAGTTTTATATACTTTTTCTTACATGTCTATAATTATCATTCTTATTTAAATAATTTAACAAAAGAAATAATATATGTTATAAAAATGAAGAAATTTGAAATTTCTCATGAATTCCTGATAGTTGTGATACTTTTCAAGAAGCCATGACAACTTTATACAAAATAGTATGCTTTCTAAAAATTGCTCAAGGTTTACAATTTTTTTTTAGGTAGTACTGATGCATGTGTTAGTGAAACAAGAATCCCATCCTTCATCCTTGATCTAATCCTTTGTTACTGAAAACTTCCAAGTGTGACAATTAAATGTAAGAGCACAGAGAGAATTTCTGGCATTATTTGCTCATACTACTTTTTCAGAAAGACAATAAACCTCTAGTTCCCATCATTTAGAGTGTACTGAATTTATTGCTTTGTAATTACTGATTGACCTTTTTCTTTATTTATGGGCATGGGTATGAACAGGTTTATAACAGGTTTAGATTGAGCTCTTCAAAATCTGGATCCTATTCAAATAGCCACAGTAGCATATTATTTGATGACTTTCAAAGCTTTCATTATACAAGCACCAAAAATAAAAATGGATTATAGCTATTCTTGGATATTTGGAGAACTGCCAGAAATTAAAGAAAATCAGCTTTCTCTGCTATTTCGAGGTGGCATTTAGCCTTTTACGTTTGTTTACAGATTAAGTTGAGAGCATAACAAAAATGATGGACCTTCTTCCCAGAAAAATGTTCTTATGTATAGATAAAAACTATTTTTATATACAATTTCAAATGTTCACAGAGTCCCCTGAAACACTTGTTTTTGATGGATAAATTAGAATTAATGTGTGAAACTAAGAGAGAAGGTGAATTCATTTCTACATTAGAAGGGGTTTCTAACAAAGCAGAGTGTCCAATGCTGTGCGTAGCTTCTTTGTGTCTTTGATGAGGACAATTAAGTATACTTTGGAAGCAGACTTAGTGAGATAATACAAAAGGAATTCCAACCTCTAAGTTGAAGTTTGACAAGATGACCTCAGAGAGTACTCTAATATTTTATTACTGGATTTAAGCACAGTGTATTTAATTCAAGAGGTAGGCTCTCAGAACATGAAGGGAATTAAAATATGTACTGCTGCACTACTCTCTCCACTCTCTATTTTCTCATCGCAAAGACAATACTAGTTTGATGTCCTGATTCTTGGTCTTTCCAAGGACTTCTGTTTCAAGATGGCAAGCTGACCACAGATATCTATCTTGTTTCATCCTTATTCAAACTTATTAATAGCAAAGAAAACAGGAAGTATAAAGGCCACAGCAATGAGGAAAATTGTGACAATGCAATCAATGGGCAAGAAATTCATTTTAGAAGAAGACTTACGGAAAGTGGAGCCAAAAGTAGCACTGAACTGCAGACTGGAATAACTGGGAAGGAAGATGTAGGAGAGAAAGTCAAGGAGAGATTCAGCTTGTTCAAGGAGGCTTTTAAGTGGCTGTGACTGAGGGATTGCAAAGTCAGCAGAGGGTAGAAGTCTCCCAGCAGGCAGGTAGATGCAGTACATCCCGCTGCCAGGCACTTAGATATGAACCAAAGTCCAAGGGTTTTTTTCTAAAGAAGCTGCATCACCTACTTCTCTGGATAATCAGTGAAACTCTTTGAATAAAAGGCTGGGAGAGCACAGCTTTCCTTATTCTGGCATTCAGAGACTTTCTAGTTTCATGGCCACTCCTGCCCACTCGTCAAGCTAATATGAAGCTTGCTAAACTTTGCACACATGCAGTGTTTCCTATTTATTTCTTCTTAAACATGAGCATAAAACCAGTATTCAACCTAGACTGCGGGGTATCTGCAACATGAAAGAAAAACAAATAGAAACAAATAATTTTTGTGTTATAATGATATTAATATAAGTTTGTTTAAAGTCAAATTTTTTTCAGAGAGATTAAAGAAGATATAGTATCCATGAAATGAGAATGAGATGCTATGACAAAGAAACAATCAGAGAACAAGAAAGAGCTTTTAGAAATTGTTTTAAACATTATTAGCTTATTTAATTAATTGAAAGATGAAAGTTCATATAAAAAAATCAGCTAAGATTTACAGAAAAATAGAACATATGGGATAAAAGATAAAATTCTCAAAGGACCTAGTCAGAATTTATAACATCTGACAAAAAGCTGATCCCCAAAAAGAAAGAAAAGGTAAAAATGTTAAAATGCAAGACAAGTTTAACAGTTAGTTTTAAATTAAAAAAATAACGTTCCTAGTTAAAGTTTCCCAGTGTTCAGAAATATGCTGAAGAATGAAAGCACCTTAATAAGGTTTTAACAAAATACAGAATGAGCATGAATTAGGTTATAATCGGCTGTATCCTGAAGTGTTATTTTTTTTTAAGTTGCCAATGAACATATAAGCAGACTACCAGGTCCAAGATGGCTAAGAATTCAAGATTAGAGGAGGGAGAGGTAAGTGATTCTCGGAAGACGGAACAGTACATACGAAACTCTGGTGTGGACAAATGAAAACTGCCTGCTGCCCTGTGATAATCTTCATAATATTTAATGAGCATCAGCCCATCAGACAGATGTAGCAATCAGCTAGAACAGATACCAGCTCTTCAGGACCAGTACCTGATTGTCATCTCTGCTGATACTGACAGTGAAAGGCAAATTCTTGCTCTTCACTGGGAAAAATGAAAATAATAAATATAAGATAAAAGAACAACAGATGAGTTAGCCATGCAGTTTTAAGAAAAAGTCTTATGAAGTGAGAAGACTAAATCTTTTTCTTTTTTAAGAAAGAACACCAATACTTACATGACAATCTCTTCCATTAGGCTAGAAAAAACTGCCCTTTCTCCCCTCCAGAATCTATACTTTACCTATGTATGTGTACGTGTATGTATGCATAGATGTGTGTGTATACATGCATAGGCTCAATATGTTTGTCTTCCTAGTTAAAGAAATTGTTGACTTTATTTTAAGGCAATAGATGGCTGATTTACTTTTTGGTGGAGGAAATTTCGGTGGTAAGTTCTCAGGAATTCTTGGACACCAAAGGGAGCAAGAGAAGTGGTAAGAGTCAGAAAGAGACAAGGGGTACAGGAAATAAAGATTTATTATTAAAAGCCTACTTTGGTTGAGGCACTATACTCTACTGCGGCAGTCCCCAGCCCCCAGGCTGCAGACCTGTACCCGTCAGTGGTCCGAGACGAGGCTGCAGAGCTCCTCCGCCCGCCCCCACCTCCTCCCCACCCCGCCCCGTTCGTGGAAAAATTGTCTTACATGAAACTTAGGAAAGGGGGCGCTGCACCGCAGGAGGTGAGCTGTGGGCTAGCCAGCGAAGCTTCCTGTCTCATATCTCCATCTGTATTTGCAGCTGTTCCCCATCACTGGCGTCACCGCCTGCCCTCTGCCCCGCCCAGTCCCCAATTGTGGAAAAATTGTCTTCCATGAAACCGGCCCTTGTGCCAAAAAGTTTGGGGACCGCTGCTCCAGGGGTTTCAGATATGGATTATTGAGATTGTAAATAAGAAAAAGCAACTCATTTTGTAAAAGCCACAAGAGGGGTAAATTAAGAGTTATGGGACAAAAGGGGAAAAAAAAATCAATCTATTCTTAGAAGCAAGACTCAACCCTACCAGGATCTGCAAATCTGAGGATTGCAGGCTACAAGAGGTGAAGAGTCTTTTTCATTTCTTATTCATCTGAAAGTTGAAAACTTAGGCTTGTTACTTTCTAATGAATTTATTCAACGAGTGATTACGGAAATTATGTTTATGTTTAAACAGTAGTAAATTTACTATCGGCAACTTAATTTTCATATTTCATATCACAATTTTTTTCTTCAATGTGAGTCTTTTTTTTTTAATTTAAAGTTTCTGCTGCATGTTTCTGCTTTAGTTGGCAGAATCTTAGCCAAAGTGAATAAAACTCATTCCAACTTAAGAACTCCAATTTTCAAAAAATGGGCTATTAGAAGTCCCTAACTAAACAAGTATAAATTGAGTTGTGCATAACAAGTAACCATAAATTTCACATTCCTTCTGTAATGATACATTTATCTAACTTGATAACGATCCTATGGATTTATTCATGGATGAAATTTGAGACACACGCAAGGTGAGTTGTTATATCTTAAGTTAGATTTATTATTAAATCTGGATTTTGATAGAATTTGTTATTTAAAAGTAAAGAAATAATTAGCTGATCCTGCATACAGTGTTTTCCAGTGTCCTTATTACTATCTTCTGCACAAACCTCTAGAGGACAAGACAATCTAGCATGTTGGAACAGACCTAATTTTATCCAATAGAGGGCAGTAATACATACGCTAGGCAGACAAGTCAGTATATTACATTACGTTTCTGCTTTTCACATCTGCCATTTCCTTCGAGGATTATATGAAGAAAGGAAGAGAGAAAGGAAGAAAGGACACATCCTTCTCAATAAACAATTCATTGGCTAAGTTTTCTGAAACTGTGAAGCGAGTTTAATAAACAATACATTTTTTTCTAGATTTAAATAGTTTAACTTTGAAGTAAAAAAAACCACAAGTTAGAAGATAAATCTTAAAAAAAAAAGAAGAAGAAGATAAATCTTAACAAAGAAAAATGAGAAAATATGTGAAAATCATTTCCAATCAAAGGGACCAAGTGTTAGCAGCTTTATTTTTATGTACAAACACAATATTGGGTTACCTTTAAAGGTTAAATAGTGAATCAGTAGTATAAATAATTCTTTCTTAGGCAAACACAAGAAAGGCTACCGGTCAAGTGACAGACATTCAAAATCATGGTCAAGGGGTTAGCAGTTTCTCACGAAATATCTTAAAGAAGAAATCTGGATTAATGGGAAAAGTCAAGAGTCAGGAAGCCTGGGTTTTATCGCTGACTGCTATCCGTTGGCTGAGTGACAATTGGTAGATTGGCCAATCTACACAGCCTTCAGCTGCTTCTTATGCAAAGTTACAGAACTTGTAACGCAAGTGGTTTCCACATCTGGCTGGTCATAGGAATCCTTGCTTTGTCAATCTCCACTCCTACTGAATTAGCACTGAATCTCCAGAAATGAAGCTCAGCAAAGTGTGTGTGTGTGTGTGTGTGTGTGTGTGTGTGTGTGTATACCTACTACAACTTAATATAATGCATGTATATGGGTATAATACATATGCATGTACATGTTATACATATATACATGCATACAATTCTTGGTAATTTCTATGATCAGTCATTATTTTAAACATTGGGCTAAATGATAACTAAGACTTCCTTTTCATTTTAAAATTCTATGAGTTTATGTTTATTTGTGTATCACTGCAACTGGAATTTTAAGATGTAAGATATATTTCTGGCCCAAGATTGAAAAAAACTTAATTTTTAAACTCATCACATTTTAAAAATTAGAACTTGATGGGATTCAGGGCATGCTACTCTAAGATATGGCACCTTAGCATATTGAATATTTTAAGCAAAAGGAATTTTTGAAACAGATGTACAGCAGGGTATCTCTGACATTCCCCGGCACTTCTGCCCTGAAGAAGGTCATAAGACTCTCATGTGAGAGATATCCTCCCAATACCTGGAGGAAAGGAGCATCCTTATTTCCAAAGACACAGGAACACAGAGACACCAAGAGGACTCTGAACAAACAGGCCTTGCTAAGTTTCCCCCAGTTTATTACCCTTAACTCATACTCTTTCTTTTTTTGTTTTTTATCTTGTATTTTTTCATGATTTTCCATTCATTATCAAATCTATTATAAAAAACACTCAGGTTTAACTGTATCTTTGGATCTTTATTTCTTTATGAAGTCTCCTGTGTCATGTAAAAATAATATTAAATAAGTTTGTATGCTTTTCTCTTGTTAATCTGTCTCTTGCTATAGAGGTCCCAGCCAATGAACCTAAAATAAGTAGAAGGAAAGGATACTGTTTTGTTTTCTTCCTTACAAACTCAAAAAAAAAAAAGCCAATTGGGAGACAAAGTGTCCAAGGGTTCCATTGATACATTGTTATTTTTTCACTTTTCCTCAGAACTTTCACTTTTTTACTGAATATTTGTCATGGCTACTTTTGATACTATGTGGCTGCAATTGATTATGTGCATAATCATGTTGACTTTTTGTTGTTGTTATATCTTGAATTCAGAATGACTAATCATCATAAGAATAACTTTATGTATATGCTCTGACTCCGGGGACAGTTGAACAATTTCTCTCCTGTGAATTATGATGTCGTTAGCACAACTGAAATCCCACTTTAAGATAAAGCAAGAGAAACCTGACTGAGCCCAGTAGCAATATATAAAAAAAAGAGAGAGAGAAAGAGATTCTGGAAATGATCGGTAAATCCCTCTCTGTGTAAAGCTTATCTTTTTCAATCTCACTCAAAGTAAGAGAATTTACAACAAGTTTAACTCTACCTCAGATATATCAAAGAAACCTTTCTTGTAAGTCACCTAACTTTCCAATTAAGTCCAGTGATAGAACTTGCAAAATGACTTCATTTTTTGGTGAACACATTGTGGTTGTGGTACACAATTTGTTCACAAGGGCATGTCAATCTTTGTGTTACATCACTGCTCTGGAAACAGTTTATATTCTTGTGGGATTTTAACGTAGTAATTGACACAGAAGATGAGACGCCTCATTACAAATGAGTGAATAATAACCTTAGAATCAGAGTTAATATCGAAGGACAATGAAAGCCAATGATGTTCTTCACTAACCTCCTGCTTTGGTCACCACATAATATTTTAATCAGACTCTACATAATTTCCCCTCAAGAAAATATGAGAATTTATGATTTTAGTGATTTCATGTACTTTCTGTTTCTCTGGAAGAACAAAGCAAAGTAATTCAGAGATCTGATGCTATGTATATGGTTTCCCTTTGCTTATCACATTTTCCTAATTGTTATTCTGTGTCCCTTCCGCCTTTCAGTCTCTCTGTTTCTCTAACGGTGTTAAAACGTGATCTTCTTTTAATTTTGGACTAGTACTTGAAATACATATTTATATTTCAAGATAACTTAAAAATTGTTCTCATATAATAGCAGTAAAATTAAATTATTCAGTTGCAAAAAAATTTTACATTTTATTTTAATATTATAGTTTAAAATAAATATGACTTCTAAGCAGCTCTTTTACCAGCTGTTTGGATTCATTTTAAATACACACACATTTTTTATCTGGAGAAGCAAGCTGCAATTTTATATTCCATCTACTTTTCTGAAAGCATTCTTCAAGAGCCAATCAGCCCTAAAAAATTAAGTACTAAACCAGTCCAAAATATATGCAGGAAAAAATTGAATTAATTGGGGTAAATAGCACTTCTGCATGACATCATTCATGTCATATCCTGCTACAACTAGAAATATAATTGAAATTTTTAGAATTTCATACTTAGAGATTAAGAATATGTACATTTTACCACTCCAGTAAACGTGGGAGATATGTCCATTTTATGCTAACTTGACACCCCTGAATAATCTTAATTAGTAAACTACTCACTATTAATTTGGTCATTAGGAAAATCAAGGCTGCAAGAAAGAAATCCAATATTCAAAACATCATGTCACTGCACCATATACTGCATATACCTTAACTTTTGCTGCACTAATGACCGACTTCTCTAGAAATAATTTTCATAACTAATTTCTAGGATCATATGCTACACTACACCAACCACAATGCTCTTCTACCAGATACTCACACGCTGATTTAACACTCCATGGAACCCTATACTGAGTCATGAATCAAAAAAAAGGAATGTTAATTCTCTGGCTCCTGGAATTTACATTTTCTCTTACTTCTCTTCTTCCTCCCATCTTTTCTCTCTTTTTTCTAAACACTTGGAAAGAAAAATCCAGAAGTCCCTCTAAAATAGAGAAAATACAAACAAATTTGAATCTGTCAAAGCGATAGTTTCCTAGTTCTTGGCCAAGTCTGGAAGGTGAGCCAAAGTGATGGGGAAAATGCATTATTATATTTTTAGAAAAGCACTTCTCTGACAGTGTGGGTAGAAGGGATATAAGAATATTGAACACCTCTGTATACACTGCCTTGCTGTCTAGAAAGCCATCACTAATATGCAAATGTATTAGACACAAATAAGTTGTTACATCATTCTATGTTTTAAATATAAGGAAACGGATATAACATGGTGAATTGAAGAAAAAGCACAGTGTAGGTGTCCCAATATCACATCTTTTCTACCTTTCCTTCATGTTTATGTAGTAAAATAATTTTATATTTTAAAAAGTCCAGAAACAGCCTACAGATAGTTTGGGTCAGCTACTTTCAGAGAGTTTGGATCATCTATTTTATTAATTATTAAACTGTCATAGACTAGGCTAAACTTGTGTCTTACCAGATATTAGAACATAGTGGTGAAATTTCTGAGCTCTGGAATCAGACTGCCAGGGCTGAATTTAAGCTCTTCCATATGCTAACTAGGCAACATCGGACAAATTACTTAATTACTCCAAGACTCAGTTTGCTTATGTATAAAATGGAAACAAACCAGCTGAATCATAAGATTATTGTGAGCTAAACCACTAAACTAGCAAATGCGGTGCCTGGCATTTATTTATTGTATAATTTTATTTTGTTCCTCTCTCTAATATTTGCAATCAAAAGCAAGGGAAAATGTCTTAGCATCTGAGTCAACCAAAATTGAATTGAATAACCAGGTATGAGCTGACTTTAGATTATGAAATATTATGGCTATGAGGCCAAAATACCACCAAAATAAAGCAGATAAATGGCGAAAAAGGCAGGAGAATTGGTGCCAAGGGAGTATTTTTACTTCTAGTTTCTTCAATTACCAGCTATGTGACCCTGAGTAAATCACTCAGTCTCAGAGACTCAACTTTCTCATATATGAAAACAGGGAATAACACACATATCAGACACTTGTCATGGGAATTAAGAGATCATTTGTAGAAGATTAAAAACTGTGAATTTTAAATTGGGGAAAGTACATTTCCTTCACTTTGGGAGACAAGAAAAAAAAAACACACCAAAAACCTGAACCAGCCTGAACCCTCCTACTCTCCGGAACCTTTCTTATTCTATAGTATTCTCTGCCCCCAGAGCTATGTTGTCTATTCCTGTCTCATTGATATCCTCAAATATATCCTCCTCATCTGTTGCATAATTAATGTTTTAAAAATCTATGGCCCATAGAAGTGAAAAATGTCTTATTTGTTTCCATATCCCTGTCATCTAGCTCAGAGACAAACAGTGACTCAGTCTCAATAAAATGATATTTTAATAAATGATTGAATGCTTAAATGAAGGAGTATTCTCTTGACATTAAATACAGGACATATCATTTCTTGGTATGAATAGCCAAGAAAAAAATTACATACCGTTATTTACCAAACAAGTTACCCTCTGCTTATATATCTGCAGCTGCATAATTCTCGGTATTGTCATAGTTAGAAATGCCATGCTAACATTGCAGAGTCAAGCAGACATCTCTTTGTGGAGGGGATAAGGACTCTGGCCTGCTGGTAGGGACAAAGCTGCACAGACATCTGGAAAGAAAACTTGGAATCCTGTGGTAGGGCCAGAAAAGGGGCGTTAGGTTCATGAATGTGGCACTCATACAACTGTGTTGGAAAAAAAAACTGGCAGTGAATCAAACCCTGCGCCTGTCTGCTTGTCCTCTTGGAAGAGTTTCTGCGTTCCATTGAATACAACAAGAGACAAATAAGGGTTTTAAGAGACGAGCAGAAGAGAAGATAGAATGTCATTTAAAACAGATTTCTAGACTCCTTCTCAAGTGGAAACTGAGAGACTCTGAGTGGATCTATGCCAACAATGTTTAAGCATTTCTACGCATGATCAAATCACTCTCATCTCATCTTGACTATACTCACACGTGAACAGTAGAAGCCTGTACTGTCAGGGATACTGAAAGCAGAGAACTAGTCCTTACTCTCAAGCACAATACATTTGTACCAAAAAGAAAATCCTGTTTAACTCAACCAATTATAAACTGAAGCACTGAATAATTCTTGATTGAAGGTTTCAACCCTTATAACATTTCACCAATAAAATACAGGATTTCAGTGTTTCGGTAACCATGCTTTGGAAATCATGAAAAAAAATCCTACTTCATAGCTAGACAAAATTATAACACTTTAATCAGCTAAACTTAAAAATGCTCATGAAAAGGATCTTACTATTGATGTGTCTATGAAACTCTCTCTATATATATGTATATATCTTCAAACTATTATCCCTCTGAACTAAAAAGATACAGGTTTTATATTGAACAGTGGCTAAGAAATTCAAGCCAATTTTGGAAGGGGACAAAAAGGGAATTTCAACAAGTCAAACTGAATGTCAGAAAATGAGTTTTAATTTTCCCCTAAAACATAATTAATTAAAGCTCTTCAAATTCTAACTCTTCTGCACTTGACAATGCTAAGCTATGAATTCTTCTTCAAGGTTGCTTTTGTTACCCAAGAAGACTCAATAATCTGTTTATTTAACCCATCCCTTCCCTTCTAATTTAATGAAACCAATGAAATTCCACTGTATGGTGTGTCAGAGTCACAGAGCTTTGATTAAATAAAAACCTACTAAAAATTCTGTTAAAAATCTGGAAATAGCTCAAAAATAAGCATGCCAATATACTCAGCTGGAAGCTTTTACTTAACTCAAGACTTCTCAATATGGAAGACTAGGTCTTCATCACCTTTTAATTCACAGCACTTGGCACAGACCTTCACACTTAGTAAAATCTCTAAAGATACTGGTCGAGAGCATAAAAGAACTAATTACAAATTTCGCTAAAATAAAAATGTTCTCAGCTCAATATTTGCTTATAAAGGCAGAAGCAATACTGGGAGAATGTTAGGTACATTGCTCTGCTTTTTAAAATTTCACCTTTAAGTAACCCACCGTAAGGTGGAAATGTATCTTTGCAGTAAGCCTGTCTTAAGTGAGCGGAAGGAAAGATTAAAGGGTGGGAAACCTAGGAAAAGCTACTTGGGATCATGGGTGTAGATGAAGTGACAGTAGATATGAATAGGAAGAACATTTCATGGACTCCAAGGGGGGAAAAAAGTAAACAGCAGAACTTAGTTTTATCACAAAATCAACTTTGTTTATAAAGAATTTCCCAAGGGATTTTTTAAAAATCACAATCAATGAAAAGATCTTTAAAGAAGAAACAAGAAATGAATCACTTTAATTCAATCCAATAAAAGCTTTTCTATATTTTCGGAGAAATAGATTCCCTTTCCAGACCCTCCACGGCCAAGTCTCTATAGTCAGCGTAAAATAAAGTTGAGCGATTATTTGTTGAATTTTAATTTAAACAGTTGTAGATCAGAATACGTTAGGTCAATTATGGTCGAGGATTCATGTCGATTTGATAACTTCCAGTATTCGAGTTAATCATCCTCTCCCTCAGTGTGGTAGTGAAAAGAACACACAGTAAGAAGTCAGGGAAACTTCATACTTTTTCGAAATTCACCATTTAACTAGAAATTATTCATCTCTCTGGGCCGTAGTTTTATCATTTGGTCACTACAGATAATATTTGCACTACAGATAATATTTGCACAATTGAATTATTTTGATGAGCAATGAAACACTAAATGTAAATAATTTTATAAAGATAAAGTGCTACCTAACTATAATGAAGCCATTGTGAAAACTCACTCCCCAACTTGCTTGGTGTAAGTTGCATGAACTTTTCTTTAGTAAGATATGTTAATAGACATGACTGAAGAGTAAAGCCATTTGATATTAAAACATAAAAGTAAATGTATTGGGGAGAAAAAACATGAGCCAATGAACATACATTAAAACACTTTTTGAAAATGTGCTTTTTGAAAAGTAATTTTTCCATAGCATTCAGGTTCTTTTAGGGTATATAAATACATCTATTATTTAACATTATTAACGATAATAATGTGTTTTTTCATTTATCCACAAGTGACCTGATTTTTTCAATGACACTAAAATTAAAGTTGTTTCCAATTTACTAATGCTAATAATTCTATCAAACAAGCCTGTTAGCTCAGTAAGTTCGAATTCGTATATTATAAAAATAGCTCTTTTAGAAGTTGAAAATGTCATTAGGCATTTTGTGTGCAATTAGTACTTAAAAATGCATAATGTTTGCTTTTGTTATCATTAGGGATAATAACAGTTTACACTTTAAGCCATGCAAATATTGGCCATAATATCAGACTTTGTTTAGAAATTTTAAATTTATTCAAAATCCAACCTAAAAACTAGAGTTGGTAAATCCACATGAACCAAAACCCCAAATCCTGTGATTTTTCCCTAAAAACTTAGCATCATTTTAAATCCTCCACACAGGCATGTGACTTAATAACAAAAATATTATCATAGATAACAAGAAATTAAAGCAGAATATTTTGGTTAGTTCCTTTAGTGAAAGCAACATTGTTTACTTTTCATCCTTCTTGTTGCTGCTGCTGCTTTTTGTGTTTGCTTTTAGTGAGGGATCTATTTAAATTTTCTGTAGATTTAATCATTAAACACAGTAATAAAATGGGGATGCATAAAAATAAATTTGACATTATCCAAAGATAATGAACATATCTTTATATAACTGACTTACAGAAGGATTTTTGGATGGTAGATATAATTTCATAAAATAAAGATTAAAAATTATATTCTACTTGGCTTTTTAAATGTTAGAAAACCTTTTTATTCCCTCTCTATATTGACACGGCCAAAGAAAATAATTACAACTTCTGTGAATGCATTAATAAAACCTATTTTCAAAGAAATCATTTAATGGATACAATGTACATTATTTGGGTGATGCATACACGAAAAGTCCTGACTTCACCACTATGCAATACATCCATGTGACAAAATTGCAGTTGTAGCCTATAAAGTTATACAAATTAAAATAAATAAATAAATAGAATACTTATCTTCACAGCTAGTCTCAGCTACAAAAATACATTCTAATAATAAAGATTGTCAATTTTTCGTTAGTAATTCAATATAGATGCTTATTAGAAAAACACAAACTTAGATATTAAAAATATGTGTATTATTGTTTCTCAATCAATTTAGGATTACAGAATTTTACTTTTAAAAAAAGAAAAAGAAAGTCAATCTTTTGGACAAATGGAAATCTCTCATTTACTATGAAACTGAGAGAAGACTCAGAGATCCTGTAGATCAGAGATTGAATTTTATTCATGAGAATTTTTTCTAGCTATTAGCACTGAGAATCCACGTCTGTTGGATCATAAGTTTAATGCTCTTCACAGTTGCTCTGGAGTACACAGAAACTGAACTTGAATATAAAGAAAACCTTTCCAAAAAATGTTTTACATATACTTAGGAAATGTATTTTCAAGTGATGTTCAGTAGTTTTATAACAAACAAATGAAAAGAAAATTTATGTTTATACCATTCTATAAAAAAACATGCAACTACAGTTATGTGCAGCATAAGATGTTTTGGTCAACCGTGGACCACATATATTATAATGGTCCCCTACGATTTTAATACCATATTCTTACTGTACATTTTCTATATTTAGATACACAAATATTTACCATTTGTCACAATGGCCTGCAGTATTTAGTACAATTACATGTGTACAAGTTTGTAGCCTGGGAGCAATAGGCTAAACCATATAGCCTAAGTGTAGTAGAAGTCTATACCATGCAGATTTGTGTAAGTACACTCTGTGATGTTCATACTATGATGAAATTACATAATGATGCATTTCTTAGAATGTATCCCCATCATTAATCAGGGACTGTGACAGAGACTTAATTTTTCCTGATCTCTGAATAGAAAAATGTGTACTATGAGTATTTCTGGCATACCCATTCTCATTTGCATACTACTTTATAATGTAGAATAATTGTTTAAAAACCATTCTTTCTCGTTTCAGTGTGTTTTGAAACAGTATTTCTGAGTCTCAGAAGTAAAATACCATAAGAAAAATTAGGGAAGTGGACCTGTCATTGTAAGTAACACCTAGATTCATGCACCCCTAAAAACCAGGGTTGTGGCCAAGCTAGAGGGAAAAATAAGTGGAGGCTAGAGGTCAAAGTAGGGAAAAGAAGGAATGGAGAGGCAAGAAATCCCATAGAACCTGCCAAAAAGAGAGGAAAATGGCTTATGACTCCCATTTCTCAACTTCCTCCTTACCTCCTTTCCCACATCACAGCAGCATGCAACTATAGATATTCAACCCGGCAAAAATCTAAGTGATTTATGGCATCCTCTGCATGGCAGTCTATCAGATGGATGCACCACAATGTATAGATTTAAATTATTTTCAGCCAGGCACTGCTCCTACCTGTAATCCCAGCACGCTGGGAGACTGAGGCAGTAGGATTGCTTGAGGCCAGTAGTTTGAGACTAGCTTGAGCAAGAGCGAGAATGAGAACTCCTCTCTACAAAAAAATAGAAAAAAATAGCTGGGTATGGGCACAAGCCTGTAGTCCCAGCTACTTGGGAGGCTGAGGCAGGAGGATCGCTTGAGCCTAGAAGTTTGAGGTTGCAGTGAGCTATGATGACTCCATTGCCTCTTGCCTGGATGACAGAGTGGGACCCTGTCTCAAAAAAAAAAAAACTATTTCCTACTGTTTGGTGTTTATGTTTTACACAAATCTTTGAATAGATACCTGAGTAATTTCTATAGGATTAATTGAAGTAAACTGGCTAAATTAGCAAGAATAAAAATTTTAAGATTTTTAAGCCAAATTACTCATCAGGAAGATTGTACTAATATTTCTACTAGTAGCACATAAACTACACATTGCTTGAACTCTTGCCAACTTTGGCTGTCAAAATAAAATACATGTATATTTTCTAATTTTAGAAATACAACTGATTTTCATTTCCAAAAAGAAAATAGCTTATTATTTTTCCTGACTCTAAAAATTTACATATGCTTCTGTTAATGAAAATTAAACAATCAAAATATTACAAAGAAAAACACAATCCACCAAATCTGTCAACCTGGAGATAATTATGATTAATATTTTAGTTAATATCCTTCAACACTTTTCCTGTTTACTTGTCTTTCTATGCCAATATTCATATACAAAAATTCTATAAATATGATCATACTATAATGCTATTCCATAACAAAATTTTTCACTCCACGATGGAGCATATATATTTTCTCATGCCACTCAAAATACATATACACACAGTATTTTAATGAATGTAAAATAATCTCTACTTTTCATATTTCCACACTTAATCTGTTATCTATTATGGAAAATCTAAGTTAGGTTATTTTCAATCTTTCTCTATTATAAACATTGCTCTGATGAATAGCTTTGTGCTTATGTTTTTACATACATTTTTCATACTTGTGCAATTAATTCCTTAAGAAAATATATTTAAGTGAGGTTCGTGAGTCTAACAGTATATACATTTTCATTATTCTCCAAACAACATGAACAAATCTTTTCCTTTGCCCATTTGATTTAGAGAAGTGCAAAAATGACTAATGAGATTGGTAGATATCAACAAATTTGATTTGTTTTTTTAATATTGGATAATCAAACATTTAGAAAATCTGAATATATCCACAAACCAATAATTTCCAAGTAACCAATGCATGATGTTATATAATCCAACATGGATGAATGACCCATTTACCATGCAAAAAAAAAGGCCAATAGATTTAAAAAAATAGATTTAAAAGGAATAGTTTAAGAAGTTCATCAGTATGGCTTCAGATACCACATTGCAACTAACCTTTAAGAAACTGTCACTTATCAACTTTCGGTGTAATATCAAAGAAGAACATCCACAATTACATGAAGGGGCTATTAAATCGCTTATCCTTTTTCTAACTATATATCTGTGTAGGACCAGATTTTCTTATCTATACTTCAACCAAACAACAGACTACAACCAACTGAAGGCTGAAGTAGACAGGAGAATCCAGCTGTCTTCTATAAAGCCAGACGTTAAAGATACTTGCGAAATTGTAAAATAATGTCATTCTTTCTCTAAATATTTTATTTTGAGAGATATAATTATTTTTCATAAAAATAAACAGGTGTCTATGTTAATAGGTAATGAGTTTATTATTGTTATTTAAAACAAGTTAATATATATATTTTAATTGCTTAATTTTAATTTATAATATGGTAAATATCAAGAGATAAAATCCACATAAATGAAAGTCTTTAGGGCCATACAAAATTTTTAAGAGTATGAAGAGGTCCTGAGACTTTGAGACATCTGATGTAATCAATAGAAAGTCACTCAAAAGATCACACTCCTTAAAAATCTGATAAACCTCAAAGAGTCTGATAGGCAAAACACAGCACTGCATTTGAAGGATTCCCAGGAATCTCTTTCTTCCACTTTTAAGTCTTGGACAATTTTTTCCTGACAGTATTTACTACGTAATGAGGCCACATTTTATTATTTAAATTCAGTACTTGGGAGAAGATTTAAAATGTGTATTGGAACTCAGTCTTTAAAAAAAATAATAAACAGGATCATGCCTGTTTTAAATTATAGATTTAGTTTATGAGACTACATAGGCAGGACGAGAATTCTAATATAAATTTTTGTAACAATAAACTACAGAAGCACAAAGAAACAACAAACATAATAAACTTTTTTCTTTAAAAATTTGAAGTCCTAAGTACAAAAGCAGTAGGTTATCAATTATGATGTTCTCATAGTAAGGCATGAATAAGAATTATAAGGAAGGCCAGTGAAGGCACGAAATGTATTTATGATAGACTTCTTGAAGGAAATAATCAAGAAAAAGAGAGAGAAAAAAAACAATTCCCTTTCTCCCTTGACAAATGAAGGACATCTGATCAATTTAATGAAGCATATGGATACTAAACATTAGCTGAGTGTTCCTTCTGTTGTTCTTACAGAAACTCTAGAACTCAAGAGACTACAATTTCTTATTTTAAAACAAACAGGAAAAAGAGAAAATTATTTGTACTGTAAATTCCAGAGTAGGTTAGAGGTCCAAATCTGACTTTTAGGGAAAGTCTACCATATTATATATGCCTGGGGTTTGTATTTCATGACAGGCCGGTAGCCTAAGTTATTAGGGTATGAATCCTTAACAAGCATAAATATTACAGCATCTGAAAACAAAGGGATTTAATGCATACTACTGAAGGATAACAAGTATTTTGTGGAGTAAATAACAAGAGATGAAGAATACAATAGAGGAGACTAAGGAGTCAGCCATTTAAATCTGAAAATTAAACCTGAAGTCAAGCAATCAATCTGTGGTAGGATTTATAGTCAAATGAAGGCTGTATACAGACAAAGCAATGGAAAAACTAATTATTTGATACATAGTTGAGGTAAAGCTTTAAAAGTTACTGAATAATTAAGGTATGTCCATCCTTCCTACAAGTAGCAAAGCTCTTGAAAAGACACATCAGGAGAATCAATAGAGACCCTAGGGATGTTTAGAATTCTTTCAGTTTCTCTTCACTAGTGAGCCGAAAAGGTGCCTCAGGAGAAATAGTTCAAAACATAGAAATAACTAAAAACGTCCTTTAATTCAAGAAAGCCATCTCTGTCTTATTTACTAAATGACCCTACCTTTTAAAAAATCTATTTCATTGCATTTTTTACAGATACATTGCATTATAAACAGTGGTCCAATTTGAAATTGTCACAGCTGAGATGGCCAGCTAGCACAGATAAACAAAGCTCTGTCTGAGGATAACCAAAGCAAACACCCAAAGCAGGTCTGTCAGATGAATGAAAAAAATTTCAGTTCAGTAGGTGTTTCTCTCAGGTGCTAACTTAAGCGGAGAGTCTCTCTCTCTCTCTCTTTCTCTCTCTCTCTCTCTCTCTCCCCCTCCTCCCCTTTCTTCTCCACTTTTTTCCCCCTCTCTCTCCTTCCCTGCCCTCCTCTATCTTCCCTTTTCCTCCCTTTTCCTCTTTCTTTCCCACCCGCTTCTCTTTCCTCCAGTCTATGTATGTTGATAAAGAACATGAGAAAGGGCGTATTGTTCCCATGTTCAGTCCTCTCTCGCTCCCACTGATATAGAGCCCGCACAAAGAGAGTTATAAATCAAGAGATTGGCAGTCTCTGCCTTACTGTGTGACCTGTTTTAAAATGTGAGCATAGGGAGAAAAATTCCATTTCTATGAAAGAATTCAGCCTTAGAATAATTCTAAGGAACACACACAAATACAAACACACACTCTTTTGGGGAACAAAATTTTAATGTAGTCAATTTAATTGCTAAATCAGGAAACATATCCTTATGAATGAAAATTATAGTTTCAGAAAAAACTTTTTTTCTAAATGTATATACTTTATAAACTTTGGTATTTTTCATGCAATCTTAATTGACAGACAGACATTCCTTTGGAAATTCACAATTGCTCTGAGCAGAATATCAACTCTTCTATCTTTCTCTCCCCTAACTTCTTCCTCACCATTATCTCTTAAGAAACCATTTAAGTTATCAAATTCATAAGTAATTGACCATGTGTCTTTATCTCTTCATTCCAGTTAGAAGAGTAAGTGCTAATTAGAAAAATATACATATAAAAATATTTATTTGGATTTGACTAAATCGGAGACCCAAGCTAAGCTAGTTGGTATTCAGAGGGGCTGTCCGCACCACCTCTGCCTTGCTAGCCTGGGGCTTTCACAGCAGAGCCTACCGCCTAATGGCCCTACCTCTGTGAGGAGAGTCCCAGGGCGCACCCAGGTCCTGCTATCGATGCTGCAATCCTAAGCCTTAGGACCCCCAGGGTTATTGCCAGGCCAAGTCTCAGGTTGAAGCATAGAGACAAATCATCTCCCTAGACTTGAATCTCCACACTTTAAAATGAGGCTCATCCGTTCATTTAACCCACTTTGTGATGCAATTGTCAGAAAAAAAAATAAGTTTATTAATATTCCAAGTTCTTTAGAGAAAAGTAGATATTATATTAATAATTGCTTCTAAGTACTTGTTCCTTATATGCTAAGGAACTTATATATGTCAAAGTTTTTTCTCAAAGTAAATTTTAAAATGTTTGGAAAACTGAAATCTGGTTAATGGAGGTTAACAGACCTGGAGCTTTGCTACTAAATATATTATGGGTTTCACCAGGTATTTTTAAGCTTTATTTTTCTGACTATAAAAACTTAATCATAATGTTTTTCACTCCACCTTTTATGGAGAATTTGTTAGGATTAAGTTCTGTTAGTATGTAAAAACACTTTAAGCAATCTAAGCAAATAACTATCATATAAAATATAATAACTGTCTAACTGACAATGCAGATCAAGTTCTTACACATAATTTTTGTAAAGTTGGTATAATTTTTGCACCATTAAATTGATGCACTGGTCCGGGGTTCCATCTATGAAATCATTTCTCTTTTATCAAGACAGGATGTTATTAACGATCTGATCAGTTAAGGGTTCTTGAGTTCTGAGATAGATTCTAATGCTGACTCTTTAAGGAAAATATATATCTCTTTTTTTTACAAATTTTCATCTAAGAAAATAAAGACTGCAATGTGCACTCTTCATAATTAGTGTTGTGTAAATTAATATTTTAAAGTTAGTTAAGACTGAAATACAATATTTATTAGATCACGGTAGAGGCTGGCTTATTTTACACAAAAAGCAAATTATTTGACAAATAAGTATCCATATCCCTAGTGTTGACAAAAAAGTAATCAAAAAGAATTCATTGTTGGAAGGAGATAATTTTAAAATTCTGATGTTAGAAAAGCATCCTTTAAATGCATGAGGGAGTTTGAACTTTTTATTCGGCTGTACATGAGGAGGGAGTTTCATTTTAATGTTGGTAATGAATGTATGGAGTTTAATAGTAAGATAATCAATAATGCTGATTAAAGTCTCTCCTAGATTCATTTTATGTGCCACTATTTCACACTTCCAACTTCTGGTCATTAATAAGTTTAGTGAGAAAATTTTCACGTAAGTTAGTATATCTGTCTTCAGAATAATGGAAACGGGGAAACAACAACCCCATGGCTCAAAAGTGTAATGTAGAGCCTAACATGGTTGAAGATGATCAATCACCAACATTGGCTTTTAAGTCTCCAAACGTAATTAAATTTTGCTATAAGAAATAGTAAGTAAAGCAGGTAGCAGAGAATATAAAATATTGAAACAAAAGGTTATTGAGGTATAACTGAAAAGTAATAGTTTTCATGTAATTAGAGTGTACACTTTGATAAGTTTGGCATTTCTATTCATCCATGAAGCTACTCGCCAAAACAACAAATATTTCCATCACCCCCAAAAGTCTTCTTGCCTTTCGTAGCCCCTTCCTGCTGCCCCTACCTGCTGTCTCTCACCAGGCAAGCACTGATTTACTTTCTGTTACTGTAGATTAATTTGCAATTTATAGAATGTTATATAAATATGATAATATAGTATACGCTGTTTTATTGCCTGCATTCGTCACTCAAAATCATGATTTTGAGATGCATCCATGTTACTGAGTGTATTAATAGTTGCTGATTTTTATTGCTGAGTAGTATTCCATTGTACAGAAACATCACAATTTATTCATTCCTGTATCAGACATTTTGATTGTTTCCAGTTTGTGGCTATCACAAATAAAGGTGCTATGAACATTTCATGTACGAGTCTTCACGTGAACACATATTTCGTTTGGTTTGGCAAATATGTAAAAGTGAAATGGCTGGGTTATATGGTAGATGGATGTCTAACATTATAAAAACTTTCAAACTTTTCCAAAGTGGTTTATCATTTTGCATTCTCACCAGAAGGACATTAAAGTTGCAACGACTCCAAAACTATTTGGTGTGGTCAACTATTTTTATTATTTTTAGACAATCTAATTTAGCAACAGCTAAAAATCTCTGTTCAACATTTCCAGGTATCTGGCTCTTGCTTTCTGGTAAGTTTCTCGGGTCTCTCCTGTACATTTGCAGTTTGGTGACAGTTTATTTGACAATTTGGGGGTTCCCCACTTTTGGAGAATTCTTTTCAGAATCTCCTCTGAAAAGGACCTCAGAATATTCTCCTCAACTCCCAACCGCTCTGAAACCTCAAGCTGTATCCTCTGACACCACAAGCTAAGAACGCTATGGCTTTCTGCCTGCATTCCATCCACTTCATGGCATGGACGAACCCTCAAGCAAAAATGAACATGGATCTCAGCCATTTTCATGGATTGAATCCCCACCAGATTCTGCCTGCTTCGGTTGTTCTCCATCACCTTCTAATAAGTAAATAATCATAAACAAAAATTCTTTTATTTTACCAGATGCCCCCTACACCTTTAGTTAGCATCTTTCTTTTCCCTTTCAAGTTTGTTCAAATATGTCTTACACACAGTGGATTTCTTTTCACCATGCATTACGTTCTTTATCTACTATAGAATAGCTGGATGTTGTACCATTTTATTAAAAATGTTCATATAAAAATCACTAACTAATAATTCCTCACTAGGTTAAAAAGCCTGTCCGCTCTAAGGTACATGTGAAATTGTTGACATTTCTTGTCTTTTACTAGGTAGATCAACCCCAAATATTGAACCTCAACTTTCTGTTTTAATTTTTTAATTTTAATAATGCAAAATATTTTTGATGCTATTTTTTCTAAAATATGGTTCTTCTGACAGCTATATAAGATTTAAAGTTTTACATTGAGATATTCATACTTAAACCTGTCAGATAAGTCACAGGCATTCATCTGCAGATTAAAAGTAGAGTTTTAGTAAAACTTTTATGGGTACACACACACACAAAATTAGGTTCTAAAAGTGTAAAGGTAACATTTTCTATGTATTTCTTCAAATTATAGCTCAACTTCACCTTAAAAATTTATTTCTACTAAATTTCCTGATATTTAAAGAAATGCTATTAGGAAAAAAAAGAAAAGAAAACAGGAAAGTTCTAGATATAAGACCATAGCTGGGGAGCTGCTCTGAATCTGGCTTCCTCTCTGGAAAAGTAACCCTTATTCCAATTAGATCTTGGAATTTGCAGTGTTTTTATAAGGCAACGTGGTCAAGTTGGCTCAAATGAAAGCTGTAGCCAAATTCATAGGAAAGTACATCACACAGGCTTTCCAAGTGCGTATCAGAAGACATAACATGAAGTTGAGCTACACGTGGGCAAAAAATTTCTTCCAGGACTCAGGAAACAGATGTGTTGTTTTGTGGGCAGCTGGGAAAAAAATAATAGCTCAGGAATCCTTAATATTAATATGAACAATCACCCAATGCCTTCTTAACACCTGAAAGAAGTCCAGACATGTCCCCATGCCTTAGCATGATCACATATTTTACTGCTTTATTTAGCTACAGAGACACTGAAATTGATAAAGAATCACATCTCAGATGTAATTTTTTAGTAATAAGAAATACTAAAATCACATTTTCCTGCTCCTTTAATTTTCAGTGACTTCTGGATTTATCAAAAAGAAGTTGAAAATTTAAGACATTTATGTAGTTAAAATCCCATTAAAAATCCCTGATATGTTCACAACTCAACACATATCTATTGACCACCCATTATGTGCAAGGCACTGCGCCCAGGACTAAAAAAAGACAGTCACACAAAAAAATTAAATGTAATACAATAGAGGCAAATACCAACCATGGTGACAAGAGCAAAGGAAAAGATTAATTCTTCTTGAAGGTATCATGGAGGAAAGGACATTTGAGGTTGAAGGATGAGTAGGAGTTTGCCCACGCACGAAGGCAGAGAGGGTACTCACTGTATTCAGAGAAGACAGCAGTCACCGTAATCAGAGAGGGGGGAAAAGTTGTCCACAGTGAAACAATGGCAAGGTCACCAGGAGCCATGTCAGGTAGAATTACCTGTAGCAGACGGAGGAAAGGACAGAGTCACGTTGGAATTTTGGATTTATTATTCAGCCTGTTTTTTGAGAATGGCTTTGAAGAAAGCAATACTGGAGGTAGAGATACTTGTTAGGGATTGTAATATTCTGGATAAAATGTGTAAGAATCTAAACTAGGATATGGAATTCCCCAAAGGAGGTTCCTCTTGGAAGGAAGGGAGGGGGAGAGAGAGAGAGAGAGATTGAGAAAAAAGGAGAGAGAAAGGAATCAAGCCCTGTCTATCCTCTCATTCCTCAGATGAGGAAACTGAGGTTCTAAGAAATAAAAGTGCCTCCTTATGCACTTTACTAAAGTAACATGTCAGAGTCAGCCAGGCCAGAGCAATTTCCATCTTATATGGGAGAGGGGAGTTTGACTTACAGCATTAAAGAGAGACTTAAAAAATAATAACATCTGCAGGAATTTTACTGTCTTTGCTGATTTATTTAAAATAGTAATTTTAACCTCAAGAAAAGCATGTGTTACTGATTGGAATGTAATGTTACTGGCAATGTCTTTGTACACATTTTCCAAGACTTCACAGAGTTGGCTTAAACCTTTCTTTCCTTAGAACAAAGCTCATGTTTGCTGAAATTATGTTGTCCTACAATATGAGATTCCTCTTCTCATATGTCTATGTGTCTACATATGTCTTGATTATTATCAGACCTTTCAAGTTTATAATTAAATTTGTGGTTTCTATGTCACCTCCAAAACTTTCCAAGAGATAAGATACTACAGATAGCCTGTATAAGGTAATATATTTTTAATAAAGGTAAGTATTTATTCACATTTTGCAGAACACACCATTTATGTTCAAGAAGAACCAAGTGGGGAAACATTTCCTCATGCTTTACTCGTTTAAATACCAAACCTGTTTGAGTTAAACATCTTGAGTAAAACAAAGTTAACTGTTAAACACAAACATGTCATAATTTTTTTAAAACCATACCATGGAAAGCATTTGGAATTGAATCAAAAAAGTTAAGTTGACTCTTCATAACTCTTATCAATTATGAAATTGATGCACAGTTGTTGTTAATATCATCATAACTTCCAGGCATCTATATCTGTCCTTGCCAACACCATTATTCCAGTCTCCTGGACTAAAAGTTTTGACATCATTTTTCATTCTGTCCTGTTTTTTTGCCCATTATGAGTAATTTACTAGCAGTCCATTTGCAACCTCTTCTATAAAACAGCCTCCATCCTCCTAATAGTAATTAATCTCTCGCTCATTTATATGCTCTTAATTCTTTCTTTTATTATATCACTTAAACTGTAACCTGTATTATAGCTTTAAAAATATGTGTCTGCTCCGCTGAGAGCAGAGACCTTATTTATTCAATTTTTAATCCCCACGATGCCTATTTCTCCACCTCTGTGAATATAACTACCAAGCACAGTGTTTGGCATGCAATAGGCATATATGAGGCAAATAGAACATGTTTTTCAAACTCTAAAGATTTTAACTGAATATCATCACCAGATCTTCATAAAGCATCACTTTCAACATGACTTTGTACAAGTTACCCACTTGTACAAAATTACAGTGTTCCATTAAGTATAAACTTCTTTGCCATCCTTTTAATATTTTTGAAAATATTTCTCCACTCAACATATCTAATGTATTTGTTACCAATTTGTAAAACAAATCCTGCATTCCAGGAATGCTGAAATCCCAGATGATTTTTATTTCCATCCTTCAACAATCCCTGTTCTAGCTTTTGTCCAAATTTGGATGCCTTCTTCCGCTCATCCCCAAATCTTACCCACAACTCTGGGTCTGGCTTTGGCCCTACCTGGTCTATGATACCTTAAGTGATCAGTTTAATCACTTCAGTGATTACCTCTTTTTCTAGCCTCAATTCCTTTATTTGTAAGATATAACATGATTAAAATTAAATAAGACCATAGATACATAATATCAGGAAAACAGTAGGCAGTCGATTAATAAGCTGCATGAAAATGAAAGAATTGCTACATTAAAGCAATCACATAAGCATTACTGATAACTATGAATTTAAGTTCCTTATAAGATGGAACTGCTGAAAAAACTATTATCAACAAATTACATGCTAATCATGGTTATCTACTATTTTGAAATTTTCTACAACAATAACAATTATATTACTGTCCAAGAAAGAAAAGAATCCAACATGTATTGAGACAACATCATGCTGCCCACTATTCAGAGAACTTCCACACATTCTTTTTTGTGATAATACTCTGCTATTTAAGAGGCAGTTCTAGTTTGCTAGAAGTCTTTAATCCAACTAAAGAGCCAAAGATCCAAGCTAAGGGTATGATTCAGCCTGCTAGTTCCATAATAATGCTGCATAACAAACCACTTTAAAACCCAGTGACTTACAACAAGCATTTATTCTCTCACAAGCCTTCTGGTCAATTGTGGTTCTTCCAATCAAGGATGTGCTCAGCTGGGCTGCTTGGTTCCAGGTTGCAGATTTGTTACATGCATCTCATTCTAGAGCCTTGGCTGAAATGGTATGTTCTTCTCATGATGCAAACCCAAAGCACCTAAGTCTAGCCAAATTTGGCAAACACACATAAGGCATCTGTTTGTGTCCACTAACAGGTGTCCACTAACATTCCATCAGCCAGAGCATGTCTGACAGTCAAACCCAACATCAATGGGGAGTAGATATTTGATAAAGAATAAATCAAATTATCACTTAAAGCTAAAACTTTAGTGAATTCCCAGACAGTGGGGCTGGGTAGGTAGAGTGGTTGTCCATTAAAAATATAAGTATAAGGAAAGAGAAGATGAAGGGAGATAATTTCCAAAAGAATGCTGAAAGTGAGGATTAGGGAAAGCAAATATGGCACCAGCACAGAATGCAGTAGAGCCATTGTGGTTAAGAGCGTAATTTTTGAAATTGGAGAAATTCAGGTTTTAATTATATTCTGACATATACTCTCTGAATGGTCTCAGGCATGCAAATTATTTTATCTCTTACATTTTTTTCCTCACATGTAATTACAAATTAGTAATATCCACTTCATTAGATGACTATAATATGAAATGATATCATATGTATATAGATCATTAAACACAGATTATGGAAAATATATAATCAACATTGGTAGCTATTTTTATTTTATTGGAAATATTTTCCTACAAATCATGCAACATCCCTACCTTCTGGAAACAGTACTCTCCTAAAACTATTTCAAATAGGAAGGTTGCTAATTATAATACCCAGGCCCCTGGCCACACTGATTGATCCAATGGACACTTGACCTAGGTAGAGCCAGCTGCAGCAGTATAGATTCTGGTTTATTTCATTGCTAATCCTCCAAATTTCCCAGAAGATTAGGGCAGGCTCCACCTTTAAGTGAGGAAGAGAAAGGACATCTTACAATGACAGAAAGTAGGGGCCCAATACTGCAGAAGGGGAACCAGATATGAGAGAGGGGAGAAGTGGATCTGAATGATTCAGGAGTGGATTGTTATGGAAACATCTTATAACCCATCTTTCTTCAATCCTGTCTGCTTCCTGGACCTTCGGCCACTTGTTCTACTTCAGCGTCTACTGCAGGTGAACAAGTCTTTGACCAAAGGCCTGAAAAGTACTTGCATGTCTGGACTTGCTTTCTTGTAGCCTTGCCATTGCCATGGAAAAAATGAGCCCAGGTGAGCCCACTTGTCCCAGGAGGAGGATGAGAGACACTTAGAGCAGAGCCAGTCTGCTCCAGCTGAGGCCAGCCCAGTTCTGATGGTCCCAGACGACACTAAAATCTCAGAGTCAGCCGAGCCACTCACCTGAGCATGGCCTGGATGAACAATTGACCAATACAATTGATCTGTGACAATAAATGATTGTTGTTATAAGTTCACTACCCACCTAGGCTATACGGTACAGCCTATTGCTCCTAGACTACAAACCTGTACAGCATGTTACTGTACTGAATACTGTAGGCAATTGTAACACGATGGTAAGCATTTGTGTATCTAAATATACCAAAACATAGAAAAGATACAGTAAAAATGTGGTTTTATAATCTTCTGGGACCACCCTTATATATATGTAGTTCTTCCATCTGTTAAATGAAATGTTATTATGCAGTGTATGACTATGTTTTATCAATGCACATTTCTTTGATTGCAGTTATGCTGGGAATTAAATACTGTTTTTCAGCTCCAAATCCACTCTTCAATATCTTGCTTGGAGATGATGACTGGAGTTGGGACTCTGCAAACTATTTCCCTTTGGCCAGTTCTTTTCTTGTTAGATTCTGTGACCAGGGCATTAGAGTGAGACTACAAAGAGGGAGAAGGGGGAAAAGACTTGCTCCTTCTTATTTGTCTGTTGCTGTAAGAATCTTCCCTGGCAGCCTCAGATAGCTCTAACAGCCATTGATTCCATCTCCTTACCATACTCCCAGAATACTGCATTCCCCCTGCATGATACCAGCATCAACTGGACAATGTCCTTTCCACAGGAGTCTGGGTCTTGGTTCTGTAGAGTCTTCTCATAAGCTCCCTGGTTGTGCAAAGACCAACCTCTTCCCTTTATTCCTCCTGCTCTAAGGTAGTAGCTCTCACTGCAGTTACTATCTCCATAATCTCAAGAAATTCTGTTGGACAGCATGACACACAATTCCTTTGATTCAAAGTCCAACCTAGGGCAATGGTTCCTGTCAACCTAAAAATCACAAGATCTATAAATTTGGAGAGTAGACTTTATTTCTTATGTAGGGTTACAGACTGCAAAGTGGCCATTCTGATAGGTTGGGAAGTGTAGCCTCTGGCAGAATCCAGGAACTGGCACTTTGAAGGAGGAGGCGAGGGGCAGGAGCTCTAGGTGGAATGGGTTGACCAGGTATACATATTCAATAGGTTACAGGAGGAGCTATGAATATTCATGAAGGTGGTCCAAACACCTGCTTACTGAACAAACTGTTATGTGCAACCCAAGTTACTTTGGGGTGGAGACTTAACATTTAAAGTATTACCTTGAGGCCCTAAACATCAAAAGGTGAAACGAGGCTGCCGAGGTAACTCAAGTGCTCAGCCACTGTAAACTGGCCAGAACCAGTCCATGGTCAGTTGTCTTCTTATCAGGAGAAAGTTACTGAAATAAGTCTCCTGTCCAAAGCTGTAGTTACTGCTTGTGGAACAGGAGGATGCGGGTCACCCTCTGGCGGTGGATGAGCTGAAAATTGTTTTAATATTGCTTCTCTCAAAGCCAGTGCTTGTTTAGCTGCTAGAGAAAAAGAAAACCTTGTGGCAGTTAGAGCATAGTTTATCCATTTAGTGTAGGAGTATGTGACTTAACCCACGCCTGGCGTGGCCTTAGGTTTTGTTTATAATTTGGTATCGTATTGCCACAAAGAGTCCTTTCTGTCAGTCTTATGATCTCTATTTTAACATTAATGCTGCTCCGTTGTTGTGTCTAAACTGCGAAAGGGAGGGAGTATAAGCAGGCATGTTCAGCCTCCCATTCCGTCATAGCTGGGAACTCAGTTTTCAAGGGTTTTCTGTGGTCCCTTTGGCCAAGAGGGATTCCATTCAGTTGGTTGGGGGGGCGTAGGATTTTATTTTCCATTTCCGTTCCCACGCTTGTCTTCAGATTACAATCACCTGAGCAGGTTTTCAAATGTCCAAAGCCCAGCCACACCGCAGACCAGTTAAATTCCAATCCCCAGTTTTTTTTCAAGCTCCCCACGTGATTCCAACATGCAAACAAGTTTGAAAACCACTAACCTAGGGGTCATGTTAAATAAAATGACAGATGAATTAACATTACGTATTTTTCTTTAAGATTGCTGTTAGAGAACAATAGAAACAACTATTCTATTAACAATAGAAACAACTTTTGCCTTTCTAATGCTGAGCTACATTTCTGTCTTTGTATGAAGGCCTAGATGGAAGATGCATTCCTTGAATTCATTTGGTATGTTTTTTTTTTTTTTTTTTTTTTTTTTTTAGAAA
>CAUYSK010066000.1:0-62361 GCA_963575035.1 Avahi laniger
CTTGTGATACTTCACTTAGAAGAATGGGCTCCAGCTCCATCCACGATAATACAATAGGTAGTTCATCATTCCTTTTTTATGATTGAGTAGTACTCCATGGTATACATATACCATATTTTGTTAATCTACTCATGTATTGAGGGGCACTTGGCTTGTTTCCACATCTTTGCAATTGTGAGTTGTGCTGCTATAAATATTCAAGTACAGATATCTTTTTTTCCTTTGGGTAGATACCCAGTAGTAAGATTCCTGGATCAAATGGTAGTCTACTTTTAGTTCTTTGAGGTATCTTCATACTGATTTTCATAGAGCTTGTACTAGTTTGCAGTCCCACCAGCAGTGTATGAGTGTTCCTACCTCTCTGCATCCACACCAACATTTATTGTTTTGGGACTTTTTGATAAAAGCTATTCTCAGTGGAGTTAAGTGATATCTCATTGTGGTTTTGATTTGCACTTCCCTGATGATTAGAGGTGTTGAGCATTTTCGCATATGCTTGTTGGCCATTAGTGTATCTTTTTTCGAAAGTTTCTGTTCATGTCCTTTACCCACTTTTTAGTGGGGTCGTTTGAGTTTTTCTTGCTGATTTGCCTGAGTTATATAAAGATTCTACTTATCATCCCTTTATCAGAAGCATAGCTTGCAAATATTTTCTCCCATCCTGTAGATTTTCTATTCACTTTAGTGATAATTTCTCTGGCTGTGCAGAAGCTTTTTAATTTGATAAAATCCAATTTATTCATTTTCATTGATACTGTGACTTCTTTTGGGGTCTTCCTCATAAATTCTTTGCCTACGCTAATGTCTATAAGAGTTTTCTCAATGTTTTCTTTTAGAATTTTTATGGTTGCATGTGTTAGGTTTAAGTCTGTTATTCATTGTGAGTTGATTTAACTTTTATTTCCTTATTAATCAATTTAAACTTTCCCTTCCTTAGACCCCTCTAAGCTAAGCTGCTAATCTTATGAATCTCATACTTTGTGAATTACTCTATTTTAGAAAGTAAAAATAAATGCATGGGTCCATTTCACAAATGATCCCCAAAGAATGCCCTGTTTTTCTTTTAGTTGAAATGCCATTTAACTTCTGCAGCTTTGCACAGAGATCCTTTTAAGGGTGTTTCTTTTTCCGAAGATGATGAAATTATTAACTAAAAATCTAATGACAGAATATACAAATGAAATTAAACTCTTAGATGTGAAAGATAAAACTAAAAAACTAATATAAAAGAGTGAAAGAATATTTCTGAGTCTTTGGGGAAAATTAGAAAGACCTAAAATATATGCAAACATTATATATACATGAAAATTAAAGAAAACTGATCAACAAATGGTACCAGAGAAAAATTAACAGAAGGATGACAATCAAGTGATGATATTTACAAAGTGTAAGACTGAGAAGGTATTCTTAACTAGAAAAGGCAAAGGACAACAGCAAATAAGCAAGAAAAATGAACAATCTCCAGGGAAAAAAGTGAGCAAAATATATGAAATACTTCCAAATGGTAAAAATCAAAAGCCCCTTAACAACATTAAGGGTATAAGATAGTGTGGCAATTTTTATGCACTGCTGGTAAAAGTATAAACTGGTATGACCATCCTAGCAGGGTTTGTTAAAACAAAGTGTGTGTACCTGGGGGCTTTGCAAAATTTCAGAAAAAGTCTTAGATCCATAGCAAGACATTTTGTAGGAAAGGGTCGAAAGCATGACTATTGATATGTAAAATGTGCAATATTCGTAACTCAGAATATGTTTTAGTCCCAAGAAACATATTTCAATAAAATAACAGAGAAACTACCAAGAACATAGAAATTAACGGGAAAAAAGTTAAAAAAATGAGAACGGTGTACCATTTATGTGGTATACATGTCACTATATATGTTTTTAACATCTTAACTTTTAAATAGTACAAATATGCAGAAAATTATAGAGAACAACATAATATCAATTCATCCATCTCTGGTGTAAAATTAATATTTTATAACGATTCACTCAGATTAGTTTTAAAGTTAAGAAATTGAAGATTCACGTTTTTCAAGGAAATATCTACATCTAAGTAAACATAGAGAAGGCAGACATGAGAACCATAATCAATATGCTAGAGGGAGTCATCTAGGGAAATGAGTTTGGTGATAGGATGCGAAAGTAAAAAATGATAAAAACACAACAAATGTGATGGCTTTACTTGTGTTGATAATTATAGTGTGCTATTGACTAATGAGTATGCATAGGTCAGTTGTACACATCTGAGATTCAAAAAGATGAGCAAAGAAATCAGGAGCTGCGTGTACGCTGGTGTGTGTACGTGCATGCAAGCACACATGTTTGTGTTTTGTTTTGTTGCTTCTGTTTATTCCATGCCTCGATAGATAAACTTTTTCTGAAGTTTCTCTAAGTTTTCTCTTTCCTTCCAACCTGTAAAGTGTAGAATCAGACCCTTCATTTAGTATCGGGAAAAGCGTGGCCTGGTACTCACCTTTTCCCCACCAACTTACTATTCTGATTAAAATCTTGCTTGCCTTTCTAAGGCTGGCTCAGAGTTGTTACCTTACATGTTATCTCATCACTCCAGTTGGAAGCAACAGTTTTGACCTAGATCTTTTTCATTCCTGATTTCATCTTTTGGCCTTTCTCATTCATCTACAGCACCAAAGCAGACACCTTTACCTTTCTTATCATCTCCTTTGTTCTCTTTGCTACATTAGCTCTGACCTTGCTTTTCTGTAATTTAAAATGATATTGCTCTTAAGACCAAAGAACTGCTCGCTATTTCAAACAGCATCTCATTTACTCCTGATGGAAATGTGAGTTTCTTGCTATATCCTATCTCTCCCTCACTCTTCCTCCCACAAATACACACAGCCTTGTCTTCTGAATAATCAGAGACCTCCCCTCCTGTGAGGCCAGATCAGCTTGAACAAGGTGTAAAAAGATGTTTCCCATGTTAAGACAGTAAGCTCCAGAAAGGGAATGAAGCCTGAACTGGCTGTGGAAGGAGAAATCAATGTTTGCTAAGACATTTCCACGTGGAAAGAAGGAGCGCATTCTAGTGAAATTTTCAGGAATGAAATTAGTGAGTTAAAGGCAATTAATATTTAAAAGTATTAAGTAAAATATACTAAAAAGCCTTAATAGGCTTTTAAAAATAGATATTGACAGATGACTTTTCAATAAGGTTTATAAGTAATTTATATTCTCATTTATGTTAATATAAATGTACCTCTTTCACCTTCCACCAACTGGTATTGCTGTGTGTATTAAATTTAAATAATTGATACCTTGTTGGATTAATAAGTATGTATTATTATTATATTGTATTTATTTGATTCCTCATAAGGGTGAACATCTTTCTTTCAATGTGTTTGTTAAAATGTTTTATTTCCATTTTGAATTAATTCCATTTGGAATTATCTTCTCATATCCATTGCTCATGTATTTACTGATATATTTATTATTTCCTTTTTATAATTTAACTATTGCATCTGGAGTATGTTCTGCAGGTTAATGTAATAGCAGGATCCATATTTTAAAAAATAAATTATCTATTACTCTAGGATTTTTCATTGTTCTTGTCCTTCTACACTGCTTGGGGATGAGTTATTTATTTCATAACAACTTGTTTTATATCTCTTCATATTGGCTTTTCACTTGCATATAACAGTTTATTCTTTTGCTGATAGATATGACAATCCTTTTTTGATTGAGTCTATTAAAGCTAATAATAGAAAATATAACCAAATCTGAAAATATTTTATAACCAGTCTTTATTTTTTAAAATTGTGTTCTGTTTTTTTCTTTTTTCATTCACTGTAAGTAACTGAAGAAATATTCAGCTTATTGATTTTAACCTTGGCAGAAAACTTTAATATATTTCAGAAGAAAGTGGAGGAAAATAAATAACTTATGACCACCATAGTTGTATGTTAAAGCAAAGAGTATATTAACCAAATTCAGATATAAGTTTTTGAATTTTTAGTGTTGATTAACAGAATTGGGTTTTCTGAATGAGGCCATTTCACACTTACATTTCTTCATTCATTCATTCATTTATTTAACAAGTATGAGTCCTCAGGGTTTGTAGGGGTTATAAAATATGGAATGGTTAATATAATCTCTTTCTTTCTGTACTCCATTTTGGTTTTTATTTGTTTGTTAGTTGATTGGTGTACCACAAAGTAGGTTCCTGAAAGGAAATAGAAATTAATTCAATATAATGAAACATGTCTAAATAAATGTACCTAGATAGAATGAACTACTTTGGAAGCAAGGTGACTATTGCAAAATGCAAGAAGAGATTTCCAGTGAGCACTGGTGTGAGAACTGCAAACAGTAACCTTTACTGAGCAGTGTAGAATAGGGGAGGTGGCCTGGTCCTGGAAAAGCACAAATGCCATTTTCGTATTCAATAAAAAAACAAGATGGACTAAGAAATTGACAAACAGATATTCTTCATGCCAACTCAAGACATTATTTTAAAACTGTAAAAAATGATGCCTTTTGAGCCCTCAGAATAGAAAAATATTATCTCAAGGAGTCAAAATGGGCTAAGGAAGTAGTCACATCCAAACTATAGGTTGTTTTCTTTTTAACTTAACAATGCTAAGGCCATCAATTCAAGAAAATTCAATAGACACACCACAAATATTTTAATATCCTTGCAGGTAAAGTAGAAATACATTGGGTGGATACAAAGAAAACAAGGTAGATTATTAGCTGGTAAAATGTATGTTTGAAAAGAGCTTAGAAAAGTATGAACTGGAGAAACTGCTAAAGGCCACCAGAATGCTGTCCAATACATTTTTCTTTTTATCATTTTTATCAGTAACTTGAAAGACAATAGTAATTTGAAAGTTAACAGTCGTTTCCAATTATTGCATAATACTGTCAATTGTCAGATGTCGATTATCCAATTATTTATTGGGGAAAAAACCTAAGTAGATTGGAAAGAGCCAAGTTTAAAGATGTGAAATTATCAATAATAAATGTTATGAATCCAAATTTAGATCTAAAAAAACAATTGCTTGAATGCAGGATGGGGGAGGCACTGTGTATTAGTTATCTACCACTATAAAACAAATTAACATAAAACTAGCAGCTTAAAACATGAAGATATATTTTCTCACACCGTTTCTGAGAGTAGAAATCCAATAGATGCTTAGTTGGGTGGTTTTGGCTTAGGATTTTTCATGAGGTTATATTCAAGGCTCGACTGGGGCTGGAGGTTTTGCTTCTCAGATGAGTTATTCACATGGCCGTTAAGGGTGGAGGGCTCAGTTTCTCACTGTTTGCTTTTCTCCATGAGGTTGTGTCCTCATGAGATAGCAGCTGATTTCCTCCAGAGTCAAGAAGCCAAGAGAAAGCATGGAAGACATCAAAAATATATTTTATAACACAGCCTCAGAAGTGACATACATTCGCTTGTGCCATGTTCTACTGGTCACATAAACCAATTCTGATACAATGTGGCAAAGAACTACACAAGGGCTTGAAGCCAGAAGGAATCACGGGAGCCACCTTGGCGGCAGGTTGGTCACCACACATGACTTGCTGCAGTTCTATAAAAATGGCTTGGGGATTTTTTTGGTTCATAAAAAGTGGAAGTCATTGGTGTGATACAGCTGCCAAAAAAGTTTATGTGGTATCAGGTGGCATCAAATACACACACACGTGAGCACTTACATGCTTATGCACATTATCCACTATGTACCAGTAAAATCTTAGCTGTTTTTTTTTTAAATCAACTTAGAGCTCCATATTTTATGAGAAATATATATATATAAACTGGAATATATTCATAAGAGAAAGTTAGGGAAATTTAAAAGTACAAAATATGAAATGGAAGAAGGGCCTGATATTCTTAGCCTGCATAAAAGATCCAGTACAAAGGATTCAAAGGCAGAAATCAAAGAGCCATCATGTGGAAAGGGGAGTAGACTCGCTTTGCGTGTTTACAAGGGGCGGGAATATTCATCAAAGGGAAGAATACTTCAGGAAGACAAACATCCACTAAATAAAGAAAAACCTGTTAATACCAAAGGCTGTATAAAAATGGAAAACTACTGAGTTCTTTATCACTGCCTGTACTCACGGAAAAATAGGATAGCGCTTGGTTAAGATATCAATAAGTATGTTTGAGATGGATTTGAGCATTGAATGAATTATTCATTCCTTTAGTCATTCTTTCAGAAGGGAATAAATGAGCATCCACTTGCTATACGCTGAGAGTTGTTTTTAAGGCCTAGATTGAGACATTGGTGGAGGAGCCGACAAGATCCTCTTCTTACTAGGTTTCTGTCTGATTGTGAGAGATACACAACAAACACAAAAACAAACGCCAACAAATCAGTTTATTTCCCTGAAATAACGCAAGCTGAGTTAATGGAGCGGGATGTGATATTTGTCGGCAGCCATGGACGCTAGAGTGGTCAGGGTAGCCCCCTCTAGGGAAGGGACCAGCAGGCCAAAGATCTGAATGGCAGAAGGGCCCAGCCCTGTCAGAATGCGGGCAGAGAGGGTTTCAGGCAGAGAGGATGGTAGATACGAGGCTCGTTGGCTCAGTTAGCGGTAGTGTGTTCTACCTACAGGAAGCTGACTTGACCATCACCAGTGATGGGGCAGGTGGGAGGACACTAAGCAGAAGAGGCAACAGCAGATACAAAGTACGTGGCTTGTAGATAATGGTAATGGGTTCAGATTTTATTTTAATATGTTCAAGAAAATACACAGGTTTCAATCAGGGACTGGAGATATAGTCTACTTTATATTTTATAAAACCATTGTGTTTCCTTTGTGGGTAAAAAAGCTAAGCTAAGGGCAACTATTAGGTGAACGTAGGGAAAAGAATAAAAGGCTATTGCTGTAGTTTGAGTGGCAAGAGATGCTATCAAATTATTTGTTAATACATCTTCTGGACCACCCTTTGACTGGTTCCTGGGAATACAGAGACAAAAATAAAATTTGTACTTTGCAGCACACTGCCTACTGAGGGGGTTAGGAGTGCACAGTGGTGATATAACTCTGGTCGTTGATGTGAGGTAGAGATGCTGTTTTTACCAGGAACAAAGACTTAGTAAATGACAGGGTAGCATCCAGAATGCATTTGCCTGAAAGTTGCACAGTTAACTTTTGAGATCCTTTCCGAGTTTGGGATTCCATGACGCTACCAAGCTCTCAAAAGACTTTCTTGCAGCTGGTTATGACTTTGACAGCGTAGGGTTATGGGGCTTACCTACTTCCTGCACGTCCATGGAGATTGGGAAATCTGGTGTAATTTTGGATGGTTGAGGAGCAATGATTTCTCTTCCCCTTACCCAAGGGCCCTGATAGTTAAGTTCTGAACCTGAATGAGGCCACTGTAAGACCACTGAGAGAGAGGTACGTGACATAGTGTCTCTTTTCCAGAAGCTAAGGCCAGTATTCCTGAGTCTTTACTGGTCTAAATCTTCTGACTCCTTTGAGTATGGTTTTTATTATCTGAAAGACAAGTAAAAATCCCTGAGAATCTAATACTGGCTCTACTCAAATCACAAAGGTGTTGAGATGCTAAAAGTTGTCTTCATTGAAGACAGACTTTGGAACCTATTTGAAACCTGTGGAAAGGTGAGTAGCTATCTTAGAGACAGAACAGTGAAGGGCTAACTGAGAGACCTTGTTTCTATTTAATACTCAGTTAGAATGGGCTGTAGTAGTTATAGCTGGATATCACATTTCGTTGGCCACACACAAAGGAAGAATGACCTTTCGGTATGGTGATTTTTTTCTCAGTGCCCTCAGACAAGCATAAGTCTCCCTGAGGGAGTAAAAGGGAGAAATGAGGCATGAAGACAGAGTTAGTCTTTTTAGCACAGATCACCAGTATTTCATATTTGCAAAGAGCTTGAAATCATTTATGCTAATTTCCTCCCCATGCCTGTGGTGGGTGTGCACTGCTAGCCTCATTTATAGAGCAGGAAACCAAAGATAGGAAAATCAAGTAACTTACACTTGGCTTCACAGCAAATGAATCACAAAGCTGGGGAAAGAATTCCTGGGTCAGACTGTGGTTTTAAAACCAGGGACCCAGCAGCCTCTGGGAAAGTGGACCCAATATTCTCTCACTTAATCACTTGTAAGTGATTTTGGCAATGTAAAGCTTCTGAACTCTGAAGTAGCTCTATTAGGAAATGAATCTATTTCTTTTTCCTTCTTGGGATTTGTTTTTCCCCCATCCTGTTATGAAGATTGTCCAAGTGCAGACCCTGACTTTTTCATGCAATGATACTCACGATATTAGATCACTATTTAATTCATAAAACAACTGTGTACTAAGCAAGAACTGGGAGTCTGAGGCAAGATTCATCAAGTTATATCTTTCAGATGGTCAGAAGTCAGCTGATAGATTAATGTTTCGTAGAGACAAGGACAATGACACACTAATTTTAAAAATGTATGGATAACATTGTTTCCCAAAGTATGTTCCATGGAATCTAGATTTGTGTTAATAAAAACAAATTACAGAATATTAAAAGAAACATGATGGTGCATTTCGACCTTTACTACAGGTCTTCTGGGAGCTTTTAAAATGATAATTTCTGAGATAGCAGTAAAAAAGAATATGTTATGTAACATTCCCCAGGCTTATTTAGAAATGAAAATTTTTCTTTTTTTTATGATGGATATGAAACAGGACTACATTTCATAGATCAATTGGGAAACATTGGATGTAATTTCTCCTGATAAAGTTTTGCCAGTATTGATCTTGGATTTTACCCACAAAACTGGATTTTCCAGCATGCCCTAACCTGGGGTAGCCATCTCCTGCTGTGTTAATGTATACTTTACTCCACTGTTTTCCCAACTCCAAGCTCAAATTTGTGGAAAGTGTGTGGTGTCTGCTCATGCTTTCCTGGTGTCTGCTTGCTCACACCTAGTGTGACTTTGTTTTTGTCTTTCTCTTACTTTCTATGTGATAGACATAAAGAAGCTTTCTCAGAGGGCATGTTGACACATATGTGAAGAGCCTTGGTCCTGTGGGTTTCAAATTTACTTAGGGATTGAATGCATATACCAACATATGCATTGGTATATCATATTGACATATTGAAAGGATCAGTTTAAAGCGCCCTGTCTCACATGTCCTAGCTGAGGCACAGAGAAGAAAGGCAGAACTCTCGAAGGAGGAAGGAAATTTGCAGTCAAGGAATCAAGGATTGGTTCTTGAAAGAAGTCTCTAACCATAATCTGTTAGTTTAGAAAAATAGAAAATGGAGTTTAGACAGATAAATGCCAGATGAAAAGAGAAAGATATGGCAATAATTGTTTAATTCATCTTTAGGAGAAGACACTAGAGCCTTCTGCCTGACTGCATCATCTCCTGATTCCTGGAGCCCCAAATGTGGGTGGAAACAATGAAGCTACTGAGTCAAGGTGGGTATGTCGAGTCTGCTGTGCTCTACCTGAGGTTATCTTGGGAAGAGCTCAAACGGTATAAAACAGGAAGTCTGGAAACTGGATCCAGACTGTTGGAAATCCCCAGAGCCCCGTGAATGATTCCTTTTGCTTGGTTGAACTGTGAATTTTAGTAAATGTTCTCAATTTAAAAAAAAATATATCAAAAACTTTCAAATCATACCTGAAATCTCACAAGTGCCAAAATTATCCAAAGAGAAGCTTCTGTTATAAACACCAACTGTTTCAGGATTTCTTAATGTTGCTCTCCTTGAAGCACTTGAATAAAGAATGGAAATTTATTTTCCAAATGTGAATACAGGTAAATAGTGTGGATACTTTCAAATGTGAGTGGTAAACTATGCTGGGATGAGGTCTCCTTAAAAGTTCTGCACATGGCACAGGGGCAATGCAGGTAAGTAGCTGAAGGTCTGAGCAGAAGTGAGTTAACATAGCAGGCCCGGGGCTGCCTGTTCTTAGAAAGTCCTGCGTACAAGGTTGGTCTTTGGTGCCCGGAACTTTGCTGGTAAATAGTTTCACGCACTGGTATAAAACTTTTTTCCTAAGTAATAAGAGTGGCTTACTATGCAGAGAGTACATAAACAATCTGTTTCTGCTGAACACCTGATTTGCTTCTGGGCACCTACAATTTTGGAATATGCTAGGTAGAAGGCGCCTATGTGACCAAATCCCAATAAAATCCCTGGACATCAAGTCTCTAAGGTATGTCCCTGGTAGATACCACTTCTCATGTGTTGTCACAACTCATGGCTGGGGAAATCATGTCCTGTGTGACTCCATTGGCCGAACGCAGTTTGAATCTAGTGCCTTCCCCACACGTGTGTTTTCTCTTTGCTATGTTTTCTGTGTATCCTTTCACTGTAATAATTCTTAGCCATGAGTATAACTATCACTGAATGCTGCAAATCCTTCTAGAAAATCACTAGACCTGGGGGTGGGCTTGGAGATAACTGCATAGGACCCCTCTCTGGCTAAGGACAAAACCATTCATGTTCTTTACTTAAGACCACTTTCCATTTCCACGTGTGCATTTTACCTTATCTAATTTAGCAAAAATAATAGGCCCACAAAAATTGGTGTTCTATTTAGACATTTCTCCAAATTTCTAGACTCACTTGTGTTTCTCTCCTTCAATTTCTCTACCTCAACTGCAGCATACATTTTGTCTTTTGTGATAATCTGCAATAGAAGTGACAGAAGATGTAAGATTCCATGAAAATACATGCAGGCAGAGAGAGAGAGAGAGAAATTGAAAAAGATTCTCATATTCTTATAGTGTTTTCAGCTTGATTGAGAACCAAATACTGTAAGATCTCATGAGGATACCTACTATCCTGAGACATGAGGTCAGATTTGTTGATTAGAAAGGTTTGTAGGTTAGAAAGGTTCCCAGGGTGCTGGGAATAAACTTCTAAATCTTTAGAAGTTTTCAGTGGGTTTGCATGTGAATTACAGAGATTTGAAGCTTCCCATGGGGTCAGGAAGGCAAGGACAGAAAGGAAATGCTTGAGACATTCTCAAACACACGCAAAAGCCATGAAAGTTTGTAAAGTTAATACAACTGCAGAGTTTTGTCCCTAGAAAGCATCATGGGTTCTGACTCTGCAGAGCAGGGGATATGATGTAGGAAGGATTCTAGGCCAAAGTTTTTTTCTGCCCCCTCCATTCTAAGTTTTCAGGTGCCTGCTGTCATTTGTGGTATTGTCTCGATGCTGGAGAAATGAAGTGAAGTTAATGTCATTCTCTGTGTGAGCAAAGAATGTCCATGCGTACAGTGGGGTTTGGGAGGTAAGGTATTGGGAGCAGAGAATTTCCTGAATGTAGTGACTTGGTGGGAGAGGGATTGTGGTAACACTCTCTGCACTCACTCACTCTTCTCTTCCAGCAGCATATAGAGGCTTCTCACTCCATGTCAGAGTGGTTCTTCTCGTCTACTGTCACTGTGTCCAATACAGGACCATGACACTTGGGGCAGACCCTGTCTGTCCCAGAACAAGCTGTGCTTGTAACCATTTGCAACCCCGATCACTGGGTGAATCTTGTTACCCTATGCAAGTCCATCCAAACACAAAAATAAAATAACTTTGGCCTTTTTCCAGAAATGAGAATATTTGCTCACAAGTGATCCTTCGTGCTGTTTTTAGAAACCTTATCAACAGTTCTGACTTATGTGAAATGATATCTCTGGATGTACCACTAAAACAACAACAGGAATAATTGTTTTTTCTTCTATTAGCTCCTTTAACGAGCAGTTTTCTCCAGAAACCACAGAGTATATTAAACTTCACACTGCCCTGGAATTTTAAAAAGCTAAATATGACTTCATTTATACTAAAAGTCTTTAATTTTTCCTGGTGATAAAAACAGAATCAATGGATTTGAGCACCGAAGGAAAAAAAAATATTATCTTTCCAGCCAATGTAATTCCTACTCAGGGTATAATGGCTTTGAACTCTGCTGGATAATCAAAAATATTAAATTTGTTTTGTGTAGTTTCTCTTAAAATTTAAATATCTTGTTTATTTAAAAATATTTCTCATCTAATTATTTGTGTAATATATGAGCTATGACTAGATATGTTATGCTGCAGTATATTTTTCTAACAATCTAACAGTTTACTTAGCTTATCTTTAATGCCTCATTACAAATCTCATCAAGACTAATTTATTGGGTGTCTTGATGGATTTATTTTTGTAAATATGATGGATTGTAAAACATTTGTATATTTCAGTTATTTTCAATTTTATTTAATATGTTAATACTCAAAATTTATATCTTTGTGGTAACCTGGACATATCGGAATCCTCCCTCCTGTCAGATGTTGAGATGGAAATTAATGGGTCCTAGTGGGAGGATCAAGGTTGGTTTTTGTCATATTTCTTACTTCTTTTCTCTTCCCTCTGGCTTCCTGCATCTGACTTAAGCATCCACGCATAGCTGCCTCTTGGACGTAATACAGACAGTAGCCTTTGGAATGTGTTGTTAATAGAGCGAACCTATTCATTTAGTGAGAAGTTTTAGTTCATGACCTTATTTATGACTGAGTGATCATGTATATAATTTTTCCAGGGAAAGAGTTTGATCTTCTATTTACTCAGGCTTAGATTAATAAGTCAATTTTGCCCCACCAAACTTCTCCCATTTTAAACCCGAACTCACAGTTCTGATGTAGATGTTTGCCTTTGAGGAAATGGGAAGCTATGTAGTTGGGTGGGGAAGAACAGTCTGGTTTATGCCTGTACTTTATCTGAGAAGGAGCGTGAGGACCTGGCAGCACATTGCACAGAGTGTTTTCACGGATATCATGTGTCTGACAAGGTTAGCCAAAGAAGCGAGTATGCTGAACAATAACTTCCTGGAAACTGCAATCTCTTTTGACAAATACTACATGGCAAGGCTAAAGAAATCCAAGTCCTGAATAAATCCAATTGTCATTGACTATGGGAGTGCTAGTTCTGGAGAGAGATGACATTTATGATGCCTTTACTAAACATTGTGAAAACCTTTAAACTTCAAATCTAAACTATGACCTTCAAGCAACATCTTATTTTCTTAATAATATGTTTAAATGTCAGCTAAATCATTCTGATGGTGAATCTTCAGAAGACTGTATCATAATAATCAAATGGTCAAGTATTCCTAGCCAGGGGAAGAAAAAGGGATGGCAAAGAGAAGGAAAAAAAGGTAAAGGAAGGTGGCAAAGACAGGACAGAGAACAGACTAAGGAATGAGGGTAGAAGTTATTGCTAAGAGTCCTGTGAGTTCGTACATATAAGTCTGTGCAAAAGGCTAGAACATCTTGATAAATGCAGACTGTGGCCATTTGAAATAAAATCATTAAAATAATCACTCATCCAAAATAATACCTTGTGAAAAGTTATATAATCTTCAGCTGCAGTGCCACCAAATATCTCTGTCCTTGCAGAGCTCTTATGAAACCACTTTGGATTAACAATCCTAAAAGGTGAATTTATTTAGCCATCAGATATTTGATAAACATTTAGTTGTCTCAGTTTTGTGAGAGGTGAAATGGAGACGAAATGTATATATTCAAATCCCTGCCCTTGGTAAGTTCAGAGGACAGTTAGGAAACTCACAATTAACTAGCAATTGCAATGGAGTCTGACATAGTATCACAGAGGAATGGGGATATGAACAGGAAGGAAGTTGAACAAACTAGCTGAGAGGAGTTGTAGGTAGAAGTTGTTGGAAATGTGGATGCCATTATGTGGAACCTTGTGTGCGATGTTACAGGTTAAGAATATGATTCAAATAGCAATGGGTGGCCTCCAGTAATTCTTTTTTTTTTTTTTTCCTCCAGTAATTCTTGACATCAGGCAGAAATGAAATGGAAAAGAACACAGACTAGAGGTTGAGAGATCAGTCAGAAGGCTGAGAGGCAAGACAGGAGGGTTTTGTCCAGGAAATAGCAGATAAGGACCCAGACCGTATCAGGAACAGTGGGTAGAGGAAGCAAAGAAATTATTTTATTTATTTATTTTTTTTAGATTTAGTTTTAATTTATTTCTGCATATTATGGGGGTACAAATGTTTAGGTTATGTTGCCCTTTCCCCCCAACCCCATCAGAGCTTCACGCGTGTCCATTCCCCAGATGATGCGCATCACACTCATTATGTATGTATATACCCATCCCCTCCTCCCCCCTCCCGTCTGCCTGATGCCCAATAAATGTTATTCCTATATGTGCACTTAGGTGTTGATCAGTGAAACCAATTTGCTAATGAGTACATGTGGTGCTTATTTTTCCATTCTTGGGATACTTCACTTAGTAGAATGGGTTCCAGCTATATTTAGGAAAATACATTGAGAAGGTTGAATGAATAAATATTAATTTCTATATCCTTACCAACTTACACAGTGCCTGGCATATAGTAGGTAGGTGCTCTGAAAATATTTATTAAGTGAAAGAATAAACAGGGCATGTAATATATATGTTAGTGTTGACATTGTGGTTGTCATTCAGGTTTATCCCCGAATTAGTGAGGATGCAGGTCTGATCTATATCATCACATGCAGATGACATCATAATGACCCACTTTCCAAACTCTGGTTGTAACCCAGTAATCATCCCATGCTTAGCCATGATTGGTAGCCGCGAACGTATCTATTGTGGATTACAAGCCTTTTATCACACAAAATACTTTTCATTTAATTCTTAGGGTCAAAAGAAGATATTTTTCTATTTAAAATAATGTGGTAGATCATTAGCAGAAAATTTGTTTATGCTGACAATCACTCAAAACTTTAAGAGTCTAGTAAATGTGGGGCACTAAAAAAAATCGGGTTCTGCGTTTTACCAGCTGTGTGATTGCGAGCAAGTTGTTTAAATCTCTCTGTGCCTCAATTCCATCTATCATCTTATAACACAGACATAATTATATTTATTTTAAAGAGTTTTGGGGAAAATCAAATGGGTTCTTATTTATAAAGTGCTTAGCAAGACCCTAAAAAGGAGTAGGCTTAAGAAATTAAAATGTTATTTCATTCAAAATCACCAGCTAGCAGTGATGACACAGTAATTAGTGGAGCCATCTTCCTTTCATTTATCAAGTAAATTTTCTTGTTGGAACCAGACAAACTCTTAAACTTGCCAACCTATTAGGAAAATGTAAGAGTGGCTTGGAAAGCATTCTTTGGGGAAATGACGTTCTTTGGCAGTCTTAGTAATTATGATTCCCTTTGCTGTTGTCACATTCTTTGGCAAACAGAAACCTCCCAGAACCAATAAAACATTCCGGACCAAATGTAGACTTCCATTCATGGAGAATGAGTCCAATAAACACTACATTCTTTATCCTTCCATTCAGTCATTCAATGATCCGTTACTGAGCATCTATCAGGCACTTTTTTAGCTACCTGTTTTGCGTAGGTTATTGAGACACCTGCCTGCCCTCAAATAATTCACCATCTAATAAGGGACCCCAGAACATAAGCAGATGGTTATGTTACAGAGGGATTAGAAGTTCATACAAGAAATGGTAAAAGTACAAAGGACCCTCTGATCTATTCTGATAGTGGGCTCATGAAAATTTCAAGCTGTAAGTTATCCTTGAGGTACTAGTTCTCAAAGGAAGGCTAGGAAGCGGCTGATAACAACTGTAAGATTAAGAGCAGACTTTGGGGTAATGTTTGTCTATCTGTTTTTTAATATGTCACTTTCTGTTCATGTCATCCCACCCTGTCTTAAACTCACATGGTTATATGGCTGCAGCACTCTATAGATTGTTACTTGCGGTGCTCCTTACGTAGAAGTAAAGACATTGAAGGTCCAGGCCCCTTCCCTAGCCATTTGCATTGAACCATTCACCTGCTGCCTTGCACTGGAGCATCCTGTCTGTGCACATGGCTTAACAACCTATGCTTTCTACGCTCCTTTGATCTAACCCTTAATAAACAATTTATAACTCACTCCTAAGTCAAATTTTTGTGTCACTGTAGAGTAGATGAGCACAGATTCTTGAAGAAGGCAGACATCAGATGAAGGATGGAGATACTTTCTATCCTGCTTTATGAAGTGGGGGTTAGGGGAGGAAATGTTTTTTATCACCCATGAAGTGAGCTGAGCATTCAAAAAATATGAAGCAAAGGTGTAGTGTGTGGGTTTGGGCCCAGCATGTACATCCAAGGCACTGAATGAAGGGGAAGGAAAGCTATGCTGGGGGTAAAAGGTGTCACTTTCTCATGTTTTTTGTGAGCAAGTTCTCTCAATATAGTCCTATAAACAGGACTGAGGTGAGCAATGATGCTGTAGGGAGCTCTCTAATAATTCTTCAAAGTAAATGTTTTCTGAGCATGCTAGGAACAAATAAGAAATGAAATGAGCAGAGGAGTTGGAAGCTAGAACATGGGCCATTCTAGATCTTCAACGTCTATGGTCTTTTAGTGTAATTTGCCTTGGGTTGTGACTTACTCTTTCATTGCCACATTCTTCAGTGAAATCCTAAGACTCTTAATCCAGGACCCCACACCCCCACCACCCAGTTTGGTTCTCATTTGTACCGAATTGTACTCTCCTACTTAGCCCTACTGAGAGTATACAGTAGGATCTATTATATAATCCAACTTCTGTGAAGGCAGGAATTATTTGACATCAAGAGTCCAGCTGGACTACAGAGATTTGTGAGTCAGTGACAGTGGGTCAAAGATGGCCTTAGACAGGTGGCCTAGAGATCAGGAGAAGAACCAGAGAGAAGGTGATAGGAAGGGAAAGAGAAGTGAAGGTGAAAGGAAGGCAACTAAAAGCTGGAGGAAGTAGCCCAGGCAGGCTGGAGCCTAAGAGGTCTCCTGGAGGTGGCAGCTGGTCAAGTAGATGGTGAGCACCATGTCACAGGAGTGGGGTCCACTGTCATGTTGAGAGTCCAGGTGAGGAGAACGTGGTGCCTACCAGAGAGGACTGACCTAAGATCGGGGGAAGCTTTCAGGATTCACTCCCCAGGAGGACTGGAGAGAGCAAAGGCAGTTTCTATAGTCAGAATGGAAGATCTGGGAAGTCTCAACTGGAGAACTGTGACAGAGGGACCCACATTAGTGAAAGTGAAACTAAAAGAGATGAGGGGACCTTGGCCCTTGAGGGGTAGCAAAGGGCTCTCTTCCTGGCTTTGGGGTTCTGGCCAGAGTCAAACTGCCTTTGGGCTGACTTGGTGCTGGGTTATCCAGCTCCTGGAAAGAAAACTCCTCAGTTCTCTCGACTACAGGACAAGGTTGGTTCTCAGGCCCAAGACAATGTTCAGCATGCATGCGGCAACTAACAGATGTCAATATGTGACTAAAGTGCAGTGAGGAAGATGTTAGGTGGTTCCCTACATAAGATTCTGATACACATCTGGGAAGGATGATGGTAATGGTGACCTCAAGTCTCTGACAACAACAAGTGACTCAACTTACTCAGAAGACCATGTAGGGAATGTAACAATGAGGCAGTTTTACCCTTTAGCCCTAATGAAGATAATGTCATCCTGGATCCCAGATACAGTTAGAGATAGAGAGGCTAGGAGTCCCTGGGAAGTTTGCTGCAGAAGCTCACTCTACCTCGTGCAGATGGTCCATGCCTACCCGTGAAAGCCAGCTCCACCCTGACGGTGCTTCATACACTTCAGCATCCTGCTGATTTTCAGCTGTTCAACCTAAGTTCTCTTCCTTTCTGCTTGTATTATTTCCGTATTAAAATTAAAAAGTTTCCTAGTTAAGGTTAGTCTTGAACTAAATCCTACAATTTTCAGCACTTCACACTCAGAGGTGCATTTGCCCTAGCTCAGCTGTTTTTCTGAGAGTACCTGATTGTGTTGACAAGAATATTTGGAGAAGCTGCTCACTCAGGCTGCTTCAGAGAAGTGTAATTGGCTGATATTAATATATTTTACAGTGTTATTTGGTGGATCTTACATAACCAAGGTGCTTGCCTCTCTCTTTGACTCTCTGCTACTTCCTACTTTTCTCTTATATCATGTTCAGCAAAGAACAGGACTGGAGGGATCTACCCCACCTGCCAATGCTGTACGTGGACGAGTGTGCTCCGGCACTCAGCACTCAGTTCCCTTCTGTCAGCCTCCCAGATTCTTTAGCCTGGGGCGTGGACCTGGGCGCTAATCCTACCTCTGCTTTCAATACAAAATGGGATAGTGAACAAACTATTACCTCTTCTTCAACAAAAGGGCAAGATCAGGCATCTTAGAGCCTTTTCAATTCTATATATAGGAGAGAGGAGAAAAAAAACAATGGGAGGAACAAGATTCATCCAAATAAAATGCTTCTAGTGGACAGATGATATAATTATTTGTAAAGCAAATGTTAAATCAGATTTTACTTTAATTTTTATTTGTTGAATGTTTATGGGAGGTTATGTGTTACAATCCACATTTTATATATACATTTATATATATATATTTATATATAAAATTTTTACAGAATCCATATGAAGTTGATACTTGCATGTTCAGGTTAGACTTGACCAAATGAAAAGAATGAGTGGTGGCCCAAGGTCACATGGAGGGTACAGGGCAGAACCAGGTATCTAAGCCAGGTCTGAATCCAGTGCTGCACCCTTCTTGACCAGTATGATATACCTCCAATTGGCTGAGGCATTGAGCTCCTTTTTGCTTCCTACTGTACCTATAAATAAAAAATGAGACTTTATGTCCTACATTGGCAATATCTAGAGATTGTCATGATGGACCAGTAGAAAGTAAACTCAGAAAGGGCAAGAAGGTAGACAAAAATTAATCTGGTTAGAAGTTATGACAATCAAAGAGGAGTTCAAGAAACACATTGGTTGGTGAGTTTGGTCATGGGGTGGTAGGATTTCTTATTTAAAGCAGTAAGATTGTGGGTGAGGCAGAGCTTTTGAAATGAGGCTACAGATGGCATGTTGGCTATGACTCATTGATCTGTTTATGACAGGACGTTCACCCACAGCTAAAGGTACAGACAGCAGAGTCCAATCTCATGAGAAGAAGACTCATGTGAAGATGAAGCATTGGCCAAACGGCACTGAGGATTGCCAGAGGGAGTCTCAATTTCTAGGCATGAAAGCAGCCTGAACCAACATGGTAGATGGCAAGTGAAAAGTTGTGAACAGAGCACCCTTAGGTTCATTGGCATTGTCTTACCCCAGACTCTTAGTCTCATCAGCTAGTGGGCTAAGGCTGACGATGTACTATTTGCCTCTCCCAATTTGGTTAAGGGGGATAGAGCCTGTGTGAGTTTTGGTGGTTTATGTCTTTCAAGGAATTAGACAATCAAAGTGTGGGCATGGAGTTGTCCAGAATATTTCTTTATTATCTTTTTAATATTTAGCGGATCAGTATTGATGACTGCTCTTTCATTTCTGATATCAGTTATTTACATTTTTCCTATCTGTATTCCACTTGTGAGAAGCAGTCAGCAGTCAGGGCTGAGGCATTGTTACAGCTATTTGAAGGACTAAAATTGCCATATGTTAAGGACATCTTGCTTTCATTCTCTATTAGTCAGCAGATGGTACAGACTGGATATACTGGCAAGGTGAAGAAAGAAGAGAAGGAATAGAATCCAACCAAAAGTGAGTCATGGTGAAAACCAAGGAAGTATGAGATTTAGAAAGCAGAAGCGTCATCCACAGTCCAAGAACCCCAGGTTAGGTTAGTGACAGCACTGATAGCCCTGAATGTTTCTAAGGACTCCCTAGCCTTTCTTCCTCCAGGTGATAGAATAAGACATTTTTTCTACATAGAGTTCTATTTTTGGTTATATTACCAACTACTTTGGGAAGACACTTGAAGATAGTCATCATGTTGTACTGATAGTTCAAATGTTGAAAAGTCCAGCAAAGGCTCAACGGGATTCCACAAAAGAGGAATAATTTATTCCAAGATTTTTGTTTAATCTGCAGAGAAGCCTGTAAATGTGAGGACTATGTGATAATAGAATTTTAGTATTGGAAGGGAAATTTACTACAACATTATTTTATTTTACAGATAAATTGACTGAGGTCCAGAAGGATTAAGGGAAATACCTAGTTATAGATATTAAAACTCAAGTCTTCAAATCCCAATTCCAGTGTTCTTCCCCCAGCAAACACAGTTTATCCTCAAATTTGCATTCTTGAACACATATTTTTGCTTCCATCAAATACACATACATGAATTCTTGCTCAACCATCCAATTATCTAATCTACTCCCTTTACTCAGGATAAAGGCTTGCTGGCAGAGGCTATGAGGGACTGCTCAATGCTCATGCCACTCATACTACAGTAACTCCAGGTATCTCAAATCTGCAAGTGACAATCTCTAATACAGCACCTTTCAAACCCACCAGGGAAATGATGCATCAAGGATGCAAACCTGAATGGCAACCTGAAATTAAGGTTAACATTCAGTGGCTATATATGTATATTACGATAACTCAGCATTTTAAAAGTGTGTATTTGTCTGCTGTTTCTGTCATGTTAATAACCAATTTTGCCCAAAGGACTCCCATTTACCTTTTCACTAAACCCTGAGTACAATATATTTGTTAATTTTTCTGATACATCTTTAAACTTAGAATTATATTCATCACATAATAAAATTGCAGTGTTCTATGACCAGTTAGATGGTTTTATAAACAAAAATTTCAAATTTATATTATACAGGTATTATACATATATATGTATATATATATTTGTGTTTGTGTAATACGTATATGCATGTGTACATATATATCTTATAATTTATTTATCTAGAAATTTTTCGTTGAACATTTTCTATGTGCCAGGCATTGGTATATGCACTAGAACAACATGTTTCTTGTCCCAGAAAGTTACATTGTATAGAGGGAAGACAGAAAATAACAAAAATTTAAAAAGTGCAAGATATTTGAACATAATTATTCATGCTCTGGAGAAAGTTAAAGCTAATCTGGAAGTACAGTCATATAAGAAAGCATCTTCTAGTAAGTTATATCTAAATATATGTTTTTTAAATGCATTGTTGACCTATTAGAAAAGTAAAGAAATGTGTTATAGGTCATGAAATATAAGAAATCCCAAATCGGGAGAAGAAAGCAAGAACTGATATTGATCTGGGAAATTCCATTCATTCCTGATGACCTGATATGCAAAAAGTTGGAACAACTATGTGAATCTAGGTGGATTGAAGGCCCACATTCTCAATGGGCATAAAGACAGCATAAATGCAACCTATGGTGGGAGATGTATGGACTTGTACCCCTCTTGGCACTATGTTTAAGTGATAATTTTTTTTTAGAAGTTTAATGAATATCCCAAACCACAAGTTTTCTCTTGGAGTTCTGAGGCTTAGAATTCACACTTTCTGTATATCCCAACTCTTTTTCCACAAAAATGTAATTAAAGGTGCTCTAAATTGGTAGTAGTCGAGGCATTAGTCAAAAGAAAATGATTATCTTCTCTAGAATAACATTTTTTAAGTCTAGATTTTATCTCAAAACATGTCCACAAATGGAGTACCAATGGACATGTATTCGCAATAAAAAGTTATTAAATCATAAAACTAACCACCATGAGAAATAGGTGGAAGAAATAACAAATTACAGAGTTGAAACATCAAAGACTACTAATTATGAGATTAGAGATTATCAGTATATTTGATATTTTTAAATAAAAGAATATTAAAATATGAATGGATAGGTACCATTAAAATCAACTGAGGTATATTTGCAGAAGAACTGATTACACTTGCAAAACATGGTGATTGGAATTATAAATTTAATGAAAAGATTAAACATTCAATTAGACATAGCTAAAGAGGGAATTAGCAGACAGGATAATAGATCTGATAATACAAAATGACACTAGAATGCTGAACAGAGAGATGGAGGAAATAGAAAATTTGAAAGAGAAGTTAAAAACATAGAAGACTAATAAATTTCTAATTATATTGTAATGATTAGAATATAAGCCAAGCTGCTTTGATTAAGAGATCCTAAAATACAACAACACAAATGAAATGGAGTTTATATTTCCCTCCTATAATAGTCTAGAAATAAATGGTTTAGAAGTGGTAAACAGCCTCTGACATTTTGATATATGTTTTCCAAGTTTATTTAAGTCTTCACTCTATCTTGCCAAGAAGAATATGTGGGAATGAGAAATTCCAGGGCAAGCACCTTGTCTCTAGGAAAGTGACCTGGAAGTTCCCCACAGTGCCTTTACTCTTGTACAATGGCCAGAATTCCAAACTTGGTCATGCATATTTAGTTGCATTTTCAATCTCAACAATGATGCCTCAAATTTCCTTTATGCTTCCAATCTCTGAATATATCTTCTGCTACCAGCTCTAGAAACTCTACTATTAAAAGGATGTATAGGATAACATTACATCTGTTCAGATAATCTTCCTATCTTATATTCAACTGTGCCATATAGCATAACATAATTATGGGAGAGCTATCTTGTCATATTGACAAGTTCTGGGGATTAGGATGTGGCACCTTGGAGGCCAGTTTTAGAATTTTCCCAATGACATCAAATCAACACAAACACAAACTTAAGATAATTTTCGAAAGTAATAGTAGCAGTAGAAATTAATCAAGACTAAAACAAGGACATAATGGAGAGAGGATCAAAAAGACAGTGTGTTCTATAGAAAGAGAAATAAAATATACAATTCAATTTTCCTGATAAAGAAAAATAGAAAAACCAAAATAAACAATATTCTGCATTAAAAATGTGTCATAACTACACATGTGGCACAAATTAAAGTAATGATATGTTAAGACATTAAAAGTATATATGTAGGGAACATATTTCTAGGAATAGGTAAGTAGCAAAAATAGATTTAAGAAGAACTAGAAGGCATCAATTGTCTTAAACTCATTAAAGAAAATTACATTAAATTTTTCTTCTAAAAAAAACTACTAGTTTTATAGACCAATTCAACCAAATGTTCATGAAACACATAATTCTAATCTCTCAACCTCACAAAAGTTTGTAACCTGTTACTTAATGACAGTTGAATTTGCTAAAGGGATTGATACCTTGGGCAGATAGATAGAATTGTGGTTGGATTTGAGGAAAGAAAGCGGATCTAAAGTCATGCAAGAAAACTAGTAATAGATGCTTGAGGATATTGTCTGCCTCTGATCTCCAGGAGAAGTGGCCTCATGCTTTCTGACCATTCACATGGGAAAGAACATTATAAGAATATCAAAATAGTCTTGAAGGGGAATAAGCAACAGGTGCCAAAAGATACATATAGAGAAGTAAATCCACATCCACCTTATATCTTGGTTATGGTAGATGTTTGAGCTGATTTCAAACCCCTTAGCCCAGCGGTTTTCAGGATTTGTTTTTGGGTTTTGTTAATTTGCTTATTTCCTTGTTTTTATTTTTTAATGCTAATTGTAATCAAGCTAATTTCTTCTATTTTCTTCCACTTTAGTAGTCTTGGCATATCTTTGTACCTCTTTTTTTTTTTAGGTTAAAATCCCTACAATTATGGGGTCATAATATTATATAGGTTCTGTGGATAATTAAATCCATGTAGAAACTAATATTAAACCTACAGGATCTAGTTTATTCTCATAAAGTAAATTATGACTACATAATGATATCTGATAACCTGAAATAGTTCATGTGCTGCTGTCTTTTTATGTCAGATATCCATATCTCTTCTCATCAAGTGCTTAATTTATATCAAGGAGCAGCTTCTCCATTGGCAAAGACACTTTCACTTTATTACATGACATTGCAAAAAGGAAATACGACTTTTGCATTGAAGATCCAGTTTGATTTCCACTTCTTATGAAATGTATGAACAAATAGCACATCTTGCCAAGCCTCAAAGACATACATAACTGAGCCAAATTGGAAACTAGGCCATGATACTAGTTGTCAGACTGTGGACAATAGGCAAGACGAGGCATAACCTGTATACTGCTGGGAGACACTAAGATTCCAAAAAGATCTATCCTGAAAACTACATTCTAAAAATGAAGCCAACAATGGAGAATTAGTAGACAACAGTAGAGGTACTGGGAGGCATGTATGTAGCGGAGTGTAGAGCACAGTTCAACTCATTCTACCAAATAGCATCAGTGTTCCCCAGGATTGTTTGAAGTATAGGTGCTCCTCAACTTACGATGGGGTTGCATCTTAATAAACCCATTGCAGATTGAAAATAAGAGGGTTGAAAATGCATTTTATGCGCCTAACTTACCAAACATCATAGCTTAGCCTAGCCTAGCTTAAATGGCTTAGAACACATACATTAGCCTACAGTTGGGCAAAATCATGTAACACAAAGTCTATTTCATAATGAAATATTGAATATATCATGTAAGTTATTGAATATACTGTACTGAAAGTGAGAAACAGGGTGGTCACGTGGGTGGTTTACCCTCATGATCACGTGGCTGGCTGGGAGCTGAGCTGGCTGCTGCTGCCCAATGTGGGGAGGGAGTACCATGATCCACATCGCTAGCCCTGGAAAAGACCAAAGTTCAAAATTCAAGGCATGGTGTCTGCTGAATGTGCATTGCTTTTGTACTATCATAAAGTCAAAAATCCTAAATCGAACCATTGTAAGTCAGGGACTGTTTGTATTTCACACACTCAAGCCTTACAGTATTTTTGCCTACAGAATCTTAAAACTATCAACTGGACTAAATTCTTTTTTATGGTCCTTCTTGTTCAGTCATTCTACAATATACAGATGCTTTTTTCTAAAAATCTAGGAGCACCTGGGTAAGCATAGTGCAAATCCTGATTGCTTATAAAGAAAACTTTCTGGGTAAGTTTGTGAATAGAGAGTTTCCATTTTGTTGGGAAAAATCAATCTTCCCTACTGAGCATTGAAAAATCTTATAAATGATGCCTTCAAAATTCCACTTTGGCTCAACATTCTGGAGATTAGAAGGCAGGAATCTAATTTTTTTACCTCTTATATACATGACCTTGAGGTACTTTCTTCATTTCTTCTCTAAACTTCAATTTTTTCCTGTGTAGAGAATCTGTTCCTTCTCTTTCATAGCTGGTTCATGTAAATTAAATTAATTATTAAATGTGTCATGTCTACTAATGTTCTTGGAAAGTTATAAATATTATTTAAATGTTATTTTTATCATCATCATTATACCTAGGAATAGTCATTTTATAAATCTGTTACTTGATTAAAAAACAATTACTGATGCCTGGAAAGACACTGAAATAGATGCTGGGATGGCAGGAGAAAAATTTTGCACGAGGTTTGTGCCTCAGTTAATTTGTAATCTACTTGGAGTGAGGAATCACATACACACATGTAAGTAGAGCTGCAGGCAATAGGAGCCAGAAAAGTAGCAGAGAAAGTCAGGTTCAATCTATTTCAGTGACACCAGATGACAGAGATGGAGAGAGGTCCCTCAAGACTGGGTCTCAGATGAAGTAGGTCCTGAGGCCTTGAGTTAAGGCATCTGGGACATCAGTGTGGATGGGGAGAAGGTGGGAACACACGTAATGACACCTCTGTGGGTAGATCTCTGTGTTCATTAATTTGGAAGATACCCTGCTTTATAAATTGTTTTATTTCCTGTGGCATAAGAGAAAATGCATATTTGGTCTTTGTCCCTGACTCCTGGCACATAGCTCCTAAAACCCTTGAAATCTCTAGAAGGATGAGCGTCATTTGCATGCTAATGAGATGACTGGTGGCTAGGGGTCCCTAGACAGATATAGGATAGCAACTGCTCACCAGTAAGATCAAGGCATGATTAGAAAGTTGGAACTTTCAGCCTTATCCAATGACCCCTGGGGAGGGGGCGAGGCTAGAGGTTGAAACCAATCACCAATGGCCAATAATTTAATCAATTATAGCTATGAATGAAACCTCCAGAAAAATACTAAACAATGGAGAGCTTCTGGGTTGACGAACACATTGAGATGCTGGGGGCGGGGGAGGTGACACTTCCAGAGAGGGCATGAAAGCTCTGTGCACACTTCCTCCCCTCAGACATTGTCCTATATATCTCTTTTATTTGGGTGTTCCCAGGGAATATCCTTTATAATAGCCCAGTAACGGTAAGTAAAGTACTTTCCTGAGTTCTGTGAACTATCCTAGCGAATTATTGAACCTGAGGAGGGGATTATGGAAATGCCCCAAATTTGTAGCTAGTTGGCCAGAAGTACAGGTGACAACCTGGGACTTGGGACTGGTATGTGACGTGGGAGCAGTCTTGTGGGACTGAGCCCTTAACTCATGGGATCTGACACCAAGTCTAGGTAGATAATGTCAGAATTGAATTGTAGGACACCTAGGTGGTGCCTAGAGAGTTGGAGAATTGGTTGTTGGTGTCAGAAAACAGCACAGTCTGTGCTCATTAATTCGGCAGACGCCTGCTTTGTGAGTCATATTATTTCCCTAGTGGAAAGGAGGTTCACAGCAGTAACTTCCTGATAAAGGCGTATCTTAGTATAATTTTAACCTCTGCCAGAGAGAGCCAAGCTCATGGAGGGTTGGATTACAGGATCTGTGCAGCTGATAACGAAGGTGTTCAAAGAGATCCAGAGCGAGCTTCACAGAGGAGAACCCAGGCTGGAAGTGAGCGGGAACTGGAGGTGGCTTGATTGCAGTCAGGAAGCACACTGTGGCAGCAAAGCTAACAGCTTTATTCCATGGAATGTACCTAGCCATAAAATTGAACTATCTCTTTTGTGACTTTACCAGCCCAGGGGCTTCAGGCTAAGGTTTGCGGAAAAGCTTCAACAGATGGACCACGTTCTTTGGACAATGATGTGTGAGTGGTCCCTAGCTGCTGGCTGGGCTGGGTGCATGTGAAGATGGACCGTGTTTCTGACCTGGACCACGTCTACCTTGCGACCAAAAAGCTGGATGCTACATCCTGAATTCTTAGGGGAAAACTACTTACATACACACGTTTTTCTCGAGCTTTGTCAGCAGACATGTATCATCTGAAAGAGAGAAGAGAGGTTTTCATGCTTGCAGAGGGATAGGAAGAGACGAGGAGGGAGGGGAGAGAGCCAGAGACCAAAAAGGAGGAGGAGGAGACCAGTGAGAGGGAGCACATTTATTCCGAAAGCAATTTACTCAGCTAGTCATTTCAGTATTCTTCTGGCTGTTACTGAGGCAGAGAAAGAAATACGATGCTGGAAGAGAACTCTGTTTATCTCTCTCCCTCAGCCAAACCTCCCGCTGACAGGCTATGCCCAGGAACCATTTTTCTTCAGCGATGGTCTGCACAATGCCATTTAGGGGGCTGACGGCAGGGCTGAATGCCAGACCAGGGGAGGTGCACAGAGAACCCTGACCCTTGCTGAAGTTCCCATCCTCCTCTGCACCTGCGGGAGTTATCAGATGGCGAGGACAAGGGCAGGGCTCCCCCATCAGACTGTGACGCAAGTTTGACAAGAGGCGGGAATGCCCAGGGAGTGGCTGGGGTCCACAGCCACCCTCTCCCAGAGCTTTGTGGAATATTACTAGTGGTAACGTTTTATTTACACAGGCCCTGCTCTCTGAGGGCTCCAAATGCTCTACAAACATATTTAAAATAAACATCCTGCCTTTGCTCATACATTCTCACATGCCTGTTTTGTAGCATGTGGTAGGTAAGTATCGGGCTGTTTTTTGTTTATTTTGTTTTATGTTTGTTTGTTTTACCAAAAAAAAAAGTGAAATCAGAATATTAGCATAATGTCTAAGGCACCAAGCTCTTGGAACAACTTCTCCAGTCCATGTGCCATTGGCTGAGGAAGAATCTTCTTGAATGCCCAAATTTCCTTTCCTTGGTTTATACAGTGTCTTCTTCACGACCCCACTTTCCATGGTACAAAGAAATGCACCGTGCACTCTATTTTGGTTCAACTTTTGAGTTCTTAGTCAAAAGTTTGTCTCTCGTTGATTTTCTGATGACCCGCAAATTCGTGCCTCTGTTGTATTGGCATCTGTATATGATTTAAAAGAAAACGAGAAAGGAAGGAAGAAAAGGAGGGAAAAATGCAAACTTTGATTTTCTCTTATTTCTTAGTCATGTTGGACAATTAAGTGAGGAAGCTGGGAAGACTGTTTTCCAGACCATGAGAATAAAGAGTAAGATACGAGCGTGAAATGTGACTTGTGGTACGTCACTTTTGAAAGCTATCGGAAAATTCTGGTGGCAATAATGTTTAAGAGTAATATTTCCAGTCATGCTCCATGAACAGAGTTTCCCTATGGAAGTTAGGGACTAGTGAATAGACACTTCACTTCCACTGCAATAGGTGATATTCTACTTTAATTTTTTTTTATAATGAACTTGTATGTACTATTTATATTTTAAAATGTTCAGTTATTAAAAGCATAAACATTTGGCAATTAGTCTTTTTAGAACAATTACTAGTATTTTATAAAAAGTAATAATAGTAGCTCTCTGAAGTGTTTATTAGTTGTGTCTGGCATATAATAGGTGTTGAGTAAACATTTGTTGAATGAAGGTATGTGCATATGCATGACTGCATGCTCACGTAGGCATGCATACCAATAATAACCCAGAACACTTTAGTCCTGTAACATGAAGAGCACTCTAATTTAATCCAAGTTGACTCTTTCAGACATGGTTTTACCATAGCAGATGAAGCAATTTTACCACAGGAGACTTTGCTAGAAGTTTTGTTTTTTAATGATTATCTCTGTGTTTTGTTTTGTTTTATTTTTAAGCCAGCCAGTAGTGTTGTAATCAGGCTTTGTTTTATAGATTTTTGCTTTTAAAAATCTACTCACTATTTCTGTATCCCTTGAAAGCTGACAGCAGAACTGGCAAAATGTCAAGAACGATTCACAAAAATGCCAATACAGGATATTCTTCAACAGAAGGAATACATCTTTGGAAGAGTCCCTGTCTGGGTTAATTAGTGTTCTTTCTGAATCTTTCATAGAAATATCTTAGAGCTGCTTTTATTAGTGGTTTTATCCACAGCATAGAAATCCTGATCAGGCTTTTAGTCTGGCCTTAATACAGTGATGTCTGCTCTGACAATCCCCTTCTTTTGATTGGAAAGGGATTTCAAGAAGACTCATCATTAGCTATTGTTATGAGAAATTAGCTGCTCAGCATGGGGTTTAGTCTTTGAAACACATTTTTTTTTTCCAGTCCTAGAATATGGATTGCATTGTAAGAAATGCCCTGTTTCTACGTGGAATTATATGGAGCATCAGCTCAGAGCTGCATCCTGGGGGAGACATGGGCATTGGTTTTTCTCTTTCTGCACTGCTCCCCCAAACCTGCCTACATAAAGCGATCCTTTTAATCAGAGTCAGCTCTCTTTCCTGCCAAAATTCATTAGCTGGCACCCTGAAGGTTGAGTGAGGCTGACAGAGTCTGAAAAATCCCTCCCATAGAAACTCCCTTCTGTAGCTGTGGATCCCCTTCTTTCTTTACTTGCCCCCATCTCGGATTCTTTCATGTGGGTGTGAGTGGTAGGTGAGGTAAGATGGGGAGCATTATATATCTTGAGGAGCTGTACTTTTTCGGCAATTGTATACTGTGCATAAAGCCATTTCATCTTGGCAGGGGTGAACTAAAAATAGCTTCTCTATATCTTTCTTTCTGTTCTTCTCTCCTTGCCCTGAGAGACACAAGTCATAATTACTTTCTAAACAATAGTCTCTGGATTTATTAAATTTCTCTTTTAATAATTGCAGAGCATATTTTTGTAACCCTTTTTTTCCAAAGCGTATTCTCAAACATTTTACATGATGCAGAAGGGGGAGGAAGGAAGGAAAGGTAGCTTTTGAAAACGTGTTTCCATTTTGCATTGGGAAAACTGGGGACTAGAGAGGTGAAGTGGCTTTAAAAAGTCCAACAGTGGCAGAAAATTCAGAACCGTGATCTACTGATGTTAACTTTCCTTATGTACCGTTTCTGATGAAAATTCTGATGAAAACTGTTAACTTCTGTTAACAGATAATGGTGACTTCACGCCTGAGTTATTATGTCCATATATCTACCCATCTCAAAGGAGGCAACACAGAACTAGAGAATTTACAGGGTGAGCAAGACAAGATCAGGCTCCTGGATCAGAGAACGGGTGGAGACAGATGCAGGATTTCCACAGAGGATTTAATTTTTATCATCATAAAATATTTGGACAGAGAAGACCCAAATAATTAATTTGATCAACAATTTGAACACTTATTAAACACATGTTATATGCCCATTCCAGGAACGATGTTGTGTGCTTGGGATACATGCATGATATATAGCTCCTATAAGGGAAACATGCTTAAACACATATGGAAAAACCATATATATAAAAGTCTTCTAATTCAAGATGGCAGTTTGAGCCTTGTGTGCTTAATTCCCTTCCCTTCCAAGTTCACACTTACATGAATATATCTGTAGGTGTAGACATATATAAATATACTAATAATCTATATGCTCTGCCAAACGTACATACATATGCGTGTGTGTCACACAAAAACATGCAAATCGGGAGAAATTTGCATTAGCATATATAAGAAAAGGAAGAATGTGTATAAAATGTCCTGTTGACAGTATCAAATTAAAGGCTAGACTGATTAATCTAAGATCCAATAACTATTAATCCATATTTCAAAGGGTGTAAATGTATAATCTTATAACTGGGAGGGAGGAAAAGATTGGGAACAATAAATCTATCTGACTTGGCCAACCACAACTTGGAAAGATGCCTATTGTATTCCTAAAATCATTCATAGGCTAGGATTTTATCCCACCCAACTCAACCATTACCTATGCTTACCCGCCACTTTTATTTTTGTCTACTTGGGATTGCATCCACCTCATCTTACGTGGCTTGCCATAGACACAGTGACCGACAGACAGTCGGTTTCAAGCTTTGGCCTTTGAAGTATTCTGTGTTTTGACTTCCCATCTTGAGCTCCTGTGATCCATCAAGGCAAGCACAACCTCAGGTATCTACTGCCGCCCAAAGAGAAGATGGTTGGAATAATGTGGATCTGACCTGCAGACAAGCCCATTCTATCCTAGCGAAGCCTTGGCTGACCTACGAAAGCAAGAAAAATAAGTGGTTGCTATTGTAACCCACTAAGATCTTGGGGTTGTCACACAATATTATTATGGCAATAATCAACTGATATACCATGGCATGTAGTACATGCCACTTAAAGTAGGGCTTTACTGAAGGTTGTTAATGAGCGTCTTAGTTGATTTGGGCTGATATTACAAAGTATCATAGACTGAGTAGCTTATAAACGACAGAAATTTATTTCTCAGAATTCTGGAGGCTGGGAAGTCCCAGATCAGGGCACTGGCAGATTCAGATTCTGGTGAGGTCTGCTTTCTGATTCATAGATGGCATGTTTTGTGCTGCGCCTTCGGAAAGGGTGAGGGAAAACGCGGCTCTCTGGAGCCTCTCTTATAAAGGAATTAATCCCATTTATGGACATTTCCCTCTCATGATCTGATTATCTTTCAAAGGCCCTGCTTTGTGATACACTCACATGGTGATTAGATTTCAACATAGAAATGTGTAGGGGGGAGGGGTGAACACAGATTTAGGCCATAGCAATGAACAAAGTCATTTAAATCAGAGAGAGGAGGCAGTAACCCAGCTAACTTCAGTGTGTTACAACCAACTTAAGGGATAAAAAAAAATTAAAAACAACTATTTTATAAACAGCAGCAAAAATTGCTATATTGCACTTTCCAGTTGTTGTAAGGCAACTGGTATGCCAAACAGGCAGGAGCATCCATCAGGGAGGGCAACAGGGGTTGGAGGAGAGGGGTTAGGGGCATTGGGGTCAGTTCGATCCTTTAGAAATGCAATTGGAGCAGACCATGGACAGAGGTACACAGAGCCTGCTCTGGTGCTATGCCTGGTTATAGGCTCATGATATGGGTATGTGCATTGACTGATAAACAAGAACTGAGTCCCTGCTAAGTTTGGGCTGCTACAATAAAAGCAAATGACAAATGCCTACAAACACAGAGAAATAAACCCATGTCAAAAGAAGAAAACCTTCCTGATGAACAAATGCCTGCAGTTAGTTCTAGCTTACTTTCTACTTCCCGTTTACAACTTGTATCCTTATCTGGAAAAATAAAAGTATGGGAAATAGCACAGAGTAGCCAGGCCACCAGCGGTGGCTTGTTGAGGAAATGTCCACATTTTATTTGACATTCCTTATGAAGCTGCCTATGGTCAAAGAGCCCTGGAGTGAAAGTCCAAGCCTGGGCATCTCAAGGACTTCCCTGATATCCGTCCAAAAGCCGAATTCACGTCATGAGGTTTGGGCTCTCTTCATTAATCAGGCCTTCTGATCTCTCTAATCCCTCCCACATGTGTTTTGGAGATTTGGGGGATTTCTTTCCCATACATTGAATCACAGGCTAGTAAATTTTCTTTCTGGTAATCCAAACCCTATATTATATCCTAGAATAATATCCTTACAATATTGAATACGTGAATGGCATCCTTCCCTGTTTAGTCACACTGATGCAGTTTTTAAAAAATATGTATGTTTTTATATAGCATTGTGAATATAAATGGAAATTTACTATGATACAGTTAAATATATGGGCTCTGTTTACCATTTTGAATGGAAGCTTGGAGACATTTCAGAAATCTCATGGACAGAATTGACAATGGATTATATGTAGGAGTGATTTGGAGGTTCTGTTCTGTTTGGTAGCTTGAGAGATGAAATTATATGAGGAAAACACATATAGAGAGAACTGAATAAAATTCCATGTCGCCCTAACATTTAGGGACCAAATAATGGAAAAGACTCTACTCAAAAAATTTAGAAGAAATTTTCAAGGTTGTAAGGAGAAGAATAAAGACATTGCATGATCCTGGAAACCAATGAAAGAGATAGTTGAGAAAATTAGTGAGTGCTACAAAGTGACAAATACTACTGGAAAATTGTCATGGTAAAGATTGAACTGGCCGTCAGATTGGAAGGCTGTGTAGTCTTAGTGATCTGGGGAAGATCAGTATCAGGTAGGGGCTGGTCCAGAGTGCAATGCTGGGGAGTGAACGAGAAGGAAGGGAGTAGGGCGAAGTTAATCATCTTTTGAGGAGTCAAGTTAGCCAGTCCTCTCTCCACTGCATTCTGATTATTTGTCTAATTGACTTTCTTCTCCAAAGAGCAGTACGTTCTTGAGGGAAGGCACTGTGTTTTTAATCTTTTTATTACCAGTGTCTAACACAGAGCTTGGTACATGGTAAACATTCACAAACTATTCCTAAATGAGTGAATGATCAGATCTGGTGGCTGAGTGTCCAGTTCACAGACATTCGTATCACCGTTAGCAGAGGAGCCAGGGAAAGCATGATCCTCCTCGGGGAGGGTTCTCCAAAAGCCTTAACAAAGCCCCTTTGTGCAACCTGGAATGGACACATTGCTGAAGCTACATTCTGCAGAAAGTGCAAGGGCAATTTTAGGTCATCAGGTTGTCATTTCCCTAAATGGAATAGCTAGTCTCTTGCTGGTTGGAAATCAAGTGTATTCTTGTCGGAGAGCTTTCGGTGCAGATACTGGTGAAGGCCTTGCTGGTTTGAACTAAAGCTTTTAACCCTCGTTCTCTAAGCATTGGATTTGGATCCACATTTAAAATGGAAAAATGCTGTTTAAAAATATCCGATAGCCCATTAAAGTTCATCGTTCTGTCATCTTACCATCTCTTCTGAAAAGCAAGTGCTGGGCTGCTCTTCTCTCAGCTGGAAGTGGCTTTTACACTGACATAGCACACAAAAGCTGATTGTTTCTTCCTGAAGGGGTATGATCTTCCCATCTCAGAACAGGTCACTTTTTAGAAAGCATTGTTCCAATATAGCTAATCTCAGTCTGATCATTTTCTTCCGTTCAATCTTGTAAAAAAGCATCCATTTTACAACTTTAAATTCCATTCTGATTTTTTTTATACTTCATCTCTCATCAAGGTTTTTTTTTTCTCTTTTTCCAATGAATACTAGCATAGTCACATACCTACATACATATATTTGAATATATGTGTGTGTGTGTGTGTGTGTATAAAATAAGATTTTTATATATGAATATATTTTATAATTAAGGAGATTAAAATAAATGGATGGATTCATTTGGCCATAAATAGTGTGAATGCTGGCCAAGTGTCTTGGCATCTCAAAGGTAAGTGGGTTTGGTTCTTCTTTCTTGTTTGAAATGAGCAAGAGCATAAAGATGTTATATCTTATTAAGCTGTCTTCTAGGTCTGAGTAATTTTCTATCCCTTTTGTTTCCATTCAGAGGGTCCATACTGATATTGTGGATAATAACCCCAGTGACAGAGGAGTACTTAAAATGGCAATGCCTTTTGGATCAAAACAAAAATATCTTTCCCTCTTCCCCTCCTTTGTCATCCTCTCATCTTCCAATCTCCACTCTCTCTGAGATGTTTAAGTATTTGCTCTATTATAGAGACTCAAGATTGTCACCAAGATTTCTTCTACTGTGTAGTTTACCACTTTTCCTCTATGACAATTTCCTTACCATTATATCCACAGGCGTCCCCTCCTTACATGAGATTCACCCCACTCTTATTTATCTGTGCCTCTGTGTTCTTCACATGCTACCTTGGTATTTAACCTATTTTTTAATACTGTGTGCTACAGTCTAATCTCCTTAGAGTCATGGGTACTGATTTTTTCAGCTCTGCTTCTCTTTCGATCTTAGAGAATACCTACACACAGTAGGCGTTCAATAAACATGTTTGTTTGTTCACTGACTAGATCATCTTTTAAAACTCTATTTTTGAATGTTTGATTGTGGTTTTTAATTTTGCATAACCTTTAGTTAAATGCCTCTCCTAGGCAACCAGAGTGGACTGATCTCTGAGGACCTTGCTCAAGAAAGAAAATTTGTTTTATTTCAAAATGGCAGACAATATTTGGTTGTAACTTTGGTAATCATTAAGATAACAACTTATGTGGAAGGTATCATATAAGCACAGCTATTTGTGGAAGGATTGATGATTTCTCAAAACGTTTTACTTATAAGATCTCATTTTGTTTCATGAAGCACTCATTTTCAACGTGCGAGCGAAGTGTTACTCCATATTAGAGAAAAGTGAAATGTCTTTATTTGCTGAAGTTGTTGTCGAAACCACAAGGGATTTAGTCTTGGTCTAGTTACTCATCACACAAAAATCTAATTACTGAAACAATGAGGACTTCCAAGGAAGAAATGAATTTTTAATATGACAGACATCTTATAGAAAATTCATTATCTCAGGACAGGTGTGGTGACTCGTGCCAATTTTACCAGAACTTTGGGAGGCCGAGGTGGAAGGATCACCTGAGGCCAGGAGTTGGAGTCTGTCATTTCTGGGAAATAATTCACAGTGTCAAGTAGTTAGTTAAGGGAGAGGATTATAAAAAAAATACAGGGGTTCATGGAGCCAGTTACAGTGTCACAGAGCCAGCAAATAGCAAACTGAAACAGGAAAACACATTTTCTGACTCCAAGATAAGTGGGGTTTTGTTTGTTTGTTGTTTGTCGGCTTCCCTTCTACCAAGGTTTTCTCCTGGACATTTAAAAATTTTGTGTGCTCTTTAATTTGTTTGCCTGGGAATTCAGGGAATGCATATTTTTTTCATTTAGTTTTATTACTCCAATGTAGTGTCTCTGTCTTCTGTGGCTATATAAATGGTTTTCCCAGAGCAATGGTTTCTTTTTTCTATTTTTTTTTTTTTTTTTAGCAAATTTGTAGCATGATATTTTAAACACAGTCCTTCAAATGGAATTTTAAAAGGTTGGCATGTTAGGGCTGACCTTTACACAGAGTGAATCCAGCCTGACATTTCCCATGCTTTAAGATGAGCCGTCGCCATGATTGCCTTCTCTCCCCACCCTCCCTGCCTTAATTATTCCTGATCTCTTATGCTGAAGCTTTGCTTAAATGAACTCCATTGTACCTACCAGAGGCCTCTCTGAAAAGCAGGTCAAAAGCAATTATCACAACAAAGTGATTGGCTTTTTCTTAGTAGAACTGAGACTTCTAGGAAGGATACTTTTATTGCCTCTCGGTGTCAGAGTTGGTGCAGAACAGGTCCCCTGCAGAGTCCAGCACGTCACCTCGCACAAAGCAAGCTCCCCAGATACGGTGTCTTCATTAACGCTGAGTCTTTGAATTCTCCTAGTGGGAGGAAGACACTGAGCCTCAAAGCAGGATGAAGTGGAGCTCTCTGTTGGGGTCAACGGTGCCCCCCACCCCCAAATGTATGTCCATCCAGAACCCTAGACTGAGACTTATTTGGAAATAGGGTCTTTGCAGATATACTTCGTTAGCATAAGATGAGGTCAGATTGGGATGAGATGGGCCCTAAATCCAACATGACTTGTATCCTTATGAGAAGAGGAGAGGACCTACAAAGGTACAGACACAGACGGAAGCCAGCCATATGAAGATGGAAGCAGAAATTGGAGCGATGCAGTCATAAGACAAGGAGTACCCGGGATTGCTGGCAATACCAGAAGCCAAGAGAAAGTTAGGGAACAGATCCTCCCCGGGGGCCTTCAGAGAGAGCATGACTCTGCTGATACCTTGATCTTGGACTTTTAGCTTCCAGAAATGTGAGAGAATAAATTTATGTTGTTCTAAGACACCTGGGTTAAGGTAATTTGTTATGGTACCCCTAGGGAGTAAATACAAGCTTCTACTTTTGAGAGACCTGTGCCTTGGGGGTTAGCATACCTACGAAGCCTGGTGCGGGCAGCGGCTGCCCTGAGAGTTTGTGTGTGTCTCCCACAATCCAGAGAAGGCAGTCGCAGTGTGGTCAGTGTTGTGACCATGGGAAGGTGTAAGTGAAGATCGGCTTTGCAAGTTAAGCAGCAGGGAGGGGAGATATATTCCAGGGAGGTGACTTGGGTGTTTCACATTGAATTTCGGGGAGAGGGAGGGTATTGTGGAGAGCCCTAAACTAAGAATAGGTGCAGGTTTTTAAATTGTACCGTTTAGATGGTAGGGATGGGAGAGCATTAAAGCTTTCTAAACCCTGAAGAAAGGCATCCATCATCCTTTCACTGATTATTGGTAAGGTTTCTTTTCCTTTCATTTCTAATATATTAAAAACTGTTGGGGGAAGCCTGTATTGCTTAGAGGAAGAAAAAAGAAGCCCTGGCTTTGATTTTTTTCTGACACTTTGTTTTGAATAAATCACTTACAGTTCTGGTTAGCCCGCTTTAATTTGACACAATCAATGAGACACAGTCATGTATCGCTTAACAACGGAGATAAGTTCTGAGAAATGCGTCGTTAGGCGATTTTGTTGTTGTGCAAACATCATGGAGTGTACTTACGCAAACCTACATGGTACACCTGCTACACACTTAAGCTACATGGTATGGCCTAGTGCTCCCAGGCCACAAACCTGTACAGATATTACTGTACTGAATGCTGTAGGCAACTGTAACACCATGGTGACTCTTTGTGTATCTAACCATGTCGAAACACAGAAAAGGTACAGTAAAAATATGACATGAAAGATAAAAAATGGTACACTCGTAAAGGGTAGGCGTTGCTCCGGGTGGGTCAGTGAGTGAGTGGCGAGTGACTGTGGAAGCCTTGGACACTACTTTACACTGCTGTGGATTTTATAAACACTGTACACTTAGGCTACACTAAATTTATTAAAAATGATGTCTTCCTTCAATAATAAATTAACCTTAGCTTACTGTAACTTTTTTACTTTATAATTTTTTAATTGTTTTAAACTTTTTGACTCCCCTTTGTAAGTAACACTTAGCTTAAAACATACACACATTGCACAGCTGCATACAAATATTTCTCTTTAGGTCTTTATTTTATAAGCTTTTTTCTATTTTTAAAATTTTTAATTTTTTTTTAACTTTTAAATTTTTTGTTAAAAACTAAGACACAAACTCACATTAGCCTAGGCCTATACAGGGTCAGGATCACCAGTAGCACTGTCTTCCCCCTCCACATCTTGTCCCACTGGAAGGTCTTCAGGGACAATCACACACATGGAGTAATCACACATTCAAAATCTCACAGGAGATGAGAGCAATGCCTTCTGGAATACCTCCTGAAGGTCCCGCCGGAGGATATTTTACAGTTAACTTTTTTTTTTTAATAATAGGAGTATATTCTAAAATAACAACAGAAAGTATAGTAAATACATAAAGCGGTAACATAGTTGCTTATTATCAAGTATTATGTACCGTGTACAATTGTACCTGCTGTCCTTTCATATGACTTGCAGGTCAGTAGGTTTGTTTACACCAGCATCACCACAAACGCGTGAGCAACGCATTGCAACATGACTTCCTGATGGCTGCTACATCACTAGGGGATAGGGATTTTTCAGGTCCATTATGATGTAATGGAGCCACTGACATATATGCGATCCATCATTGATTAAAATGTTAAAACATGGTGCATGGCTATACTAGTCTACCGGGAAACTGTTTCTCGGAGCCTGGCATGTCATGGCACGGCCACTGAGAGAGTGATTACTCTGGCCCTTTCCACTGGTTTCCTGCGAGGCTGCCCCAGGAGGGCTCTCCCACAACAGGCCAGTCCGACAAGTGAGTTCTGCTGCTGCAGCCCATCGTGGTTGAGAATCAAGGCATGCCCTGTGCACTTGAACTCTGTGCAGGCTTTTATCCTGTCTTCCAGAAAGTGAGCCAAGCTCAAACAAGGCTTTCTCTCACAGGTAAGGACACTATGGCAAGTGTTTTTCTTCAACCATGAAGCAGTAGTGTTGCCTTTGGTAACGGTACTAACAATAGGGTGAATACTAGTGAAAATGAAATCTGGATAGGAGAGGCTGTGCTTGTGAGCTGTGACCACAGCAGCGACATTCGTGTCAGGAATACCCAAGTCTGACACAAGGGACTTGGTTAGAAAAGGAATGGAAAATGAGGAGCCATGATGGTATTTGTTTTCATGCATTTATTTCGATAGTAAATTAATATATTTGCCATTGATAACCAGGTTTTTTACATGTCCAGGTTTTCTTTCCCTTATACAAATGCAGTTGGTATCCAATAAGTGCATCACATTATTGAAGGGTCCAGGAATGAATAGATTAAATAAGATAAATAACATGCACCATATCTGGCATGCAGTAGAGGCTAGAGAATTACATAAATAATGAATAAAGTAACACAGAATTCTAAGTTTCACTCGTATTTCTGGCCACAGTTATTTTCCACATGGATTTTAAAGTATGTGTCTTTGTAAAGTGTTTTGTAGATAGGAGTGTGTTCAATTTTAACTTACATTTGAAGAAAGAGTAAAATCAAAATAAGACCTAATTCCTCTGTCAGTTCAAAACTGATGGGTATGGGGTCAAATAAATTAAAAATCAGTATATAATATGATGTATAATAGACTACAGTATCAGAGAAACAATCTGGGGGCCAAAGATAGAAATCAGAAAGCATCATTTCTTCTCTGGGGGACTGACATACAAATTTTCACTAGAGAGGGATAAATAAAAGGACCAATTATAATAAGTGGCATTATAATCTATGAGAAAGGAAGACTAGGATTGCAAGTGGGCCCAGAGAACCCCTACCTCTGCCTGTATTACAGACAAGGACTCTGGTAGAAGTCACTGGGCAAGGATCCAGTTATGCAACTGGTGTTCAAAATGGGACAAAGCATAGACCCAGTCACTAGCATGGGGCTGACATTAGGGCCAGACAATGAAAGTGGGTATAATGATGCTGAGTTCTAGAGTACTGGGCCAGGGATGTTTATTTGGCAGGCGTGAAATTGACCCTGTAGTTATCACTTATGTGATATCAGCTTTGTGGAGAGAAGGCCAGTAGAAGCTCTCATAAGTCTGATTCTTAGATACTGTTTCAAATGTCCCAAGGAAGGCCTTAGAGTAATTTTGAAACTAGGTTCCAAACAACAATTGCACTTCATTGACCTTTCTCTGCTTCCTAGATTGCACCTGTTGCCACCCCTAGCCTAAGTTTCCAGGAAGATTCTCACATGCTCCCTTGCTGGTGAAAAGTTAATAAATAAGATAAAACAAGATGATGATGATGTTTCCATTTTGATATAGAGAAGAAATGTGAATTAATTATCAGGGGATCTTTTCTCTGGACAGTAGAAACACTATAGTGGAAAGAAGGGATGGTTGTTTTGACTGTCAGCATCTCAGAAAGACAGTCATCACAGCGCGTGATTGCTTAGGGGGTATAGCCTCAAGGGCAGGAAGGTTGAATGCAGCCTTATCGTCCACAAAAACATCCTCTGTGTCTCTAAGCTTGGAAAACCTTTTAAGAACTTCCTAAGTTATCTCTGATTTCACTGCCTGAGACTTGAAATTTTTTTCTTTTTATTCTTAGAAAATTATGTTTCTGAATCATTTAATCCCTATTGTCAACTCGACCCTTATCCCCACATTTTAAATAAAGTGATGTGAGTCCCCTTGGAGACAATAGGTGTGCCCTTCATTGTGGAACCAGAAGAAGGGATTACAGTTCCATACTGAGGGGCATGATGTTTGCTTAAAAAGCACAAAGCACTGTTAGACCAAAATAAATTATTAATAAGCATGTGACAGCAAACTCGCTTACCACGTGATTTTGTAGAAAGAGACAAAGGTAAAGAGTTTTATACTGTGATGCTTTTGTCTGGAGTGGACAATTGAGCACCGTGAGTCTATACACAGGAAGACAGTGCAGTTGTGAGTGTGGATGGGCCCCCTACAGCCTTGGAAATGAGAGCGCTATGCATTAAAAACAGCACAAAGCACATAGACAAGCAACACCTAAGCAAAGGCTGTGCCTCTGTCCCCAGATTTCCACTCAGGTTCTTTCCATTCATCTTCTCTCACCTTGGAGATGTTTCCAAGGTAACTTCAATCTCAACCTCACAGACCTCTGCGGATCAGAGTAAGTTTCTGGAGTTTCTGGGGAGAGTAGAATGGAGCCAGCACTCTGCTCTGGTGCTGCCTGCGCGGAGGTGAGCAGGGAGCCAGAACCGCCCCTTAGAAGGGGGCACTGTAGACAGTGAAGGTGGGTTGTGGCTGTCATTAAGATTAAAGAGAACCTGGCTGTGAAGTCATACTCCCTCTGGCTTCATTCTGGGCATAGCACCTTCATCTCAGAGCTCCCCATAGGACTGTGGGACCCATATGGATTTGCACTATTCCCCAGGCCTCCTCAAAAAGCATCTCTAGACACCAAGCAGAACACAACTCTTATTCTAGGATGACCCCGTCTGGCTCTTTCTGGCCTGGATCATTGAGGTTCAGGTCCCTCATCAGACTTCCAAGTATGACTTTTGGGATTAGTGTATGTAGCACTTACCTGAAGTCACCTCATCATTCCCTAAATGTATCCCACGACTCCACCTTAAAAACCTCCCCTTCTTAAGTGTTCAATCTGTTCTGAGGTGTTGGGTGTTTTCCTAATGTTTGCACACATTAATGTTTTTTGAATTGCACTTTAAAAACTATTTTTAATTGCATTTTTTTGAGATATAACAGTAGACTTTAGATCTCTCCAAATGACTTCCTTTTCTGGCTGTTCCTTGACCTTTTAAAGGGCTTTTTAAAAATCTCTCTTTCTATTATCTGAGAATGGAACCAGCAGAGAGAGAAAGATTTTGTAAGCATCAGAAAAAGTAAATGCAAAGAAATTTCTTTGTTGTTCTATATGTTAGAATAAGCTGACATTATGCTTTCCCTGAGCATGGAAGAGAGTCATGTCTGAGAACTTTTTTTGCCCCAGGCAACAATGTTTATAGAAGTCAAGATATAGTTTCTGAGGCTTCTGAGATTGCTTTCAAAAGTACATCATATTCCCCATTAGTTGTAGAGCTGCAAAATATCAACAAGGGGCCTTGCTTTGTCTTTGAATAAGCTTTTCTACCTCTTTATCCGTTCAAGGAATGGATACCTGAGCTCCATTAGAGAGACCTACCGTAGCTTCCCGTCCTCTCCTCCCGTTCGTATAGCTCCAGTCCCAACGGGGTGCTCAAGATTATTTATTAAACAACAAATGATTTTTGAGTGAACAAATGAATAAAACAATTCTGGGTATAAATAGCAACTGTAGAAAAGGCAAAGAAATGCATGGGTAGCCCAGGTTAGTGATAAAAGCAATAGGATTGGAGAGAAGATGTCAGTCTTGGAAAAACAGAAATTATGATCAAGAATATGATCAAGTCCACTCTATTCGTTTCCCAGGAATTTTTGTAAATTTTAGAATGATTTTAAATACCTTGTAATAAAAGGCATTTCTCCTAGAATAATAAGATATTTTCTTTGGGTTTGTGTGTGTCCGTGTGTGTCTGTGTGAGTCTGTGTGTGTGCCAAAACTTAGTTGAAATGCCTTCCAAGAGCCTGAAGAAGGAAAACTGCTATAGTTTGGTCCTCTTTTTATCTATTTTTGCATGAGGTATTATTTTTTATACCTGGTGATTATGACATCTTCCTATTTGTCATCAAGAAAAGTAATTATCTTTCTGTTTAACATGCAATCTGATCATTAATAAGAGTGTTAATGAAACTCCGCTGCTTGTTGAGCTTTGGCACTCAATCGGAAGCTGTTCATCATTCCCGAAGCTGAGCAGGAGTGAGCCCAGATATCTCCAGATGTAGCAGATTCTTATCTACAAGGAGTTATCAAGTCAATTTTTGTTAATGGCAAAACTAATTCTATTTGGTAGGCTGTAGGTGTAAACATGCTATTCATCATCAACTTTATGACTTGGCCACTCTCGAAGCCTTTTTACATAGTTACGTTTAATGAATTTTTTATTTTAGCCCCCATGGTGGAGGGGTGGATAGGCAAATACATGTAGCTGCATTATCTCATTTTATTCCAACAGCAGCCACGGGAGATACTAATATATATTATTAGCTCCATTTTAAAGAGGTGAAAACTAAAGAGATAAAACAGTGTGGTCAAGATCACAGTGCCGACAGATGATAAAGTTCTTTAATTTTATTTTTAAATTTCTCTCTCTGTCTTCCCTTCCTCTCTTAATTTTTCTCTTTTCATCTCTAATGTCTTCATTTTCACTGACTTCCTTTGTTTCTAGGATTCACCCTGTCTCTCAAGGCTCTTCCTCTCTCTGTTCCCTCCTGTACTTGTCCTTCTCACTCCATTATTTTCCCTGTACCTTGCACCCTTTTCCTCTCTCTTCTCTCTTTATCTTCTAAGTGAAATAGCTGTAAAGAGAACCAAAAATAGGAGGGTTCTCTTTCCTGCCTGCTGTGTTTAGTGGTATGAGAGAAGTGGACTTTGGGATTTCCTCAAAACTTCTGCATCTGCCCTGTAGAGAAGAGGCTTCGGGTTCAGGAAATGAGAGAACCATCATATTTTAATGCAAACCATTTGCTGTACATGCACATAACCATGACCTTCTTCTTGGCTCTCTGTTCCCCAGTCAGCTTCCTTTCAGACTATGCCATGAGAAGTGCAGTTTTGGCATGAATAGTGGCCCTAGTTCAGGAATCGCAAGAGATCTGGATGTCCTTTAGTTTCCAGGATATTCAGATGCTACTCTGCTAGAGTCAGAAGACTTGCTTTGAGAACTGCTTTATTTAGTCTCTTTTTTGAGGCTATGTCTTCTTCTGCAGCATGGACATAATGATAACTCCTCTGCCTACTTCACACGTATGTTCTGAGCATCAAAGTAGATGGATGATGTAAAAGAACTTAAAATCATCCTGCCTTGGAGTTAGGCAATGGTTTCTTAAATAGGCAGAAAAAGCACTAACCATAAAAGTTAAACTGTTAAATGGTAGATGAATTATATAATGATTGATATTTCATTATATTAATTTATCATCAAAAGAAGCCATTAAGAGAGAGAAAATGCAACCCTCACTTGAGAGAAGTTATTCATAATATACTTCTCCAACAAGGACTCCTACCCAGAATATATAAAGATCTCCTACAAATCCATAAGAGAAAAAGCAGATGACACAGTAGGAAAACGTGCAGAAACTTGACCAGTAACTCCTTGAAGGAGGATATCCAAATGGCCACTTAACAAATCAAAAGACACTTAATTTTTAATCTGTAGATAGTTCATGAAAGAGGATATCCAAATAGTGAATAAATACATGAAAACATGCTCAGCCAGGAAAATGTGAATTAATTAAAATGTAATAATCTATTAATAATAATATCGCTACACTATCACCAAATTGCTGAAGAAAAAAATACCAAAAACAAAAAACAAGGACCACGAACACTGTATGTTTGTGAGTATGTAAGGCTTGGGATCCTCAAACAGTAATGATGAGGGAGCTAATTTTTACGATCACTAACTTTAACATATTGCTTTGGAGTATCTACTATCTACCCTATGTCTCAGCAATTCTACTTTTAGAATTTTTTTTATAGAAATTTATACATAGTTACCACAAGACATACACAAAAATGTTCACAGCAGAACTATTCATAATACAATAAAAAATAATTACCCAAATATCTACCAACAGAGAGATAAAAAATTATGGATTCTTTATACAAGGGAATGATACACAGCAATGAGAACTAATGAAGTACAACTGCATACAATACCATGGTTGACTTTTAAATATGGCATTGAAAGAAGCAAGATATGAAAAAATAAATATCACATGATTTCATTTATATGAAGTTCCAGAAAAGGCAAAATTAATTGGTGGTTATAGAAGACAGGCTAGTTTCCTATTCCCTCCTGGAGTGGGAGGTACTGTCTGTGAGGGGCCATGGGGGGATGTCTATGGCACTAGTGGTGTTTTTTTCTCTTGAGCTAGGTGGCTAGTTACACGGGCATATTCAAATGCTGAAAATTCTGACCACTTACGATCTGTGTACTATTCTTTGTGTGTGTTATATCTCAGCAAAAAGTTAAAAACGATGCTCTTTCATAAGATGCTGGGATTCAGAAATGATAGGGACTTTTTCTGGTGGGAAGAAATATATTCTACTTATCAGAAATTCTATGCATAAGAAAGAGAAATTATGACCCGTCCCAGGCAAGGAACAAATTCAGGCTAAGAAAAATTGATACAGATTTGTACTTAATGGAGAAGAGTCAGGAAATTAAAGAAAGTAGATTATTTATGATGTGTTCCTGGAGTTAGGTATAAGCAAGCCGGACCAGAAATTGGAGAAAAGGGTGGCTTCTGTGAGGTTCCGGTAGATCTCTAAGAATTTTGTACTGGATTCTGTAGGTCATGTCTATAGACAGTTGCATTGAAAGAGCTTGATCAGTTCCCATGATGGAGGAAGAGACCACAGGACAGGGTAGAAGGACCAAAGGACTGGATGTGGGGTCCAAAATCCAACATGGAATGAAGGGGACAGACAAGATGGAGTTAAGGACAGTTGGTGCAAAGAATATCGCCCTTGGACATGGAGCTGCTGAAGCCTGTAAATTCTTTTTTATTAAAGCAGACTATCATATGTTATGACAGAAATTAAACTCAACATCTGTTCTAAGAGTTCTCGTGGAACTGGGAGTTCATTACGAGTATATATATTTGTCCATACACACCATACATATGAACAGTGGGGAATTTCAACTATTCTCACATTAATATGTGGCGGAACTGTAATTTTTGTTTTTTTAAAGCTATGTTTAAAAACCTGGCGGTCTTCTCTTTCTTCCCAGCCAAAATGGAGTAGTAGATTGCACTCCATTTATGAACCAGCCATACATTAACTTGCAGCGTGGGTAGGATTACCATAAATTAAGGCAAAACTACAACGCTAAGCAAAAGAACAGAATGTGTTTGGCAGTGGGCTATCCTTGACTTTGTAATCATTTGTTTTAATTCTAATCTGCACACTCCAGTAATCTGCCAGCCAAAGAGGCTTGTGAATTAACAAGGTTTTGCTGTTTATAAAACACATGCATAAATATATGTGGATACTGTGTTTGCATCCAGGGTGTGCATTTGTGTGTACAGATGCATCTGTGTGAGAATGGGAATAGCTCTGGATGTCTCGGGGACAATGTGAATATGTAGGTCTATATATATGTGCGTTGAGTTGGGGTATGTGTCAGTGTGTGAGGAAGGGCTATGGAGTTGTCATGTTGTCCTGAACACAGTTGTGCTGGCAAGAATTTAGTAACAAAGGATTGACACAACCAGAGGTTTGTGAACTTGCTGCTTAGTCTACATAATCATAATAAACACAGACAAGGATCTTGGGGATGCTTTATAGAATAAGTAATAGCAAGGAGAGATGGGTGACCTGCTCAGAGTCACATGGATATTGGAGAGAGGATACAAACTCCTCCTAAAAATAACTATAGAAGGAATCTATTTTTAAGCCCATTGAGTAACACTGATTCTGAGAGTTTTAATCGGAATCAACAGTCCAACATGGAAGGTAGACAGCCTCCATCCAGAGTATCTTAGTGCCACTTTCTTTATTTGCTTTGTTGTGGTCAAACAGTGGTCATTATCCTACTTGCCAGGATCACTGGAGACTGAAGACTGAAGCGGAGGGAGAATACAGGGAGGTATTCAGGTAGATCTGCTTTAACAGATCCTGGTATTTATGGGGCATGCGTAACTGATGTACCTCCAGGGGACTCTACCTGGCTTTAGGTATAAGAATCTAGGTAGTACAGAGGACTATGTACTAGGAGGTCAAGCTCAATCAGTGACCTTCTCTTCCACGCTTACTTACGCATGAAGTTCTTCCCTTAAGAGGAAAGAGCTTCTCTTGCTACATGATAGAGAGTAGCTACTGGGCTCCCTAAGAAGCTTAGAATTTCTGAAGAGGTAAGAAATTGATGTAAGAATGCGTCCCACGAATAGGGCTAAAGACTAGAGAGTGTGAAGGTACTAGGAATAGGGAAAGCATAAGAAAAGGAGCAGGGCCCATGAGCTAAGTTTTACTGATGCAGAGTTTGCTGCGTGCTGGCTGTGTGTGTGTGTGTGAATGTCGGGCATGTACACACATGAACACATATTGAATATATAAATTATCAGCACATTTTCTCTGTTGTGAAGTATTTAAGTGCCAAGATATAGGTGGTTCTTGGAAGTACTTGCAGAACATATGCTGTGCTATTCCACCATCTGTACCAGCCCTTTGGACCAGATTCTGTTGCTTTGCTTTGGGGCAAGGAAGAAGGAAATGAGCAGATTTCTCCCTCGTTTGAGGCTCCTTTGCCCCTGCCAGCTCATTCCTGAGACTCTACCTCCAGTGGGCCGAATTCGCCCCTCTCATGGGGTGCACGTGAAACGCGATCTATCACAGTGAACAAATGGCTCTGTTGTCACCTATAAGGGGGGAATTCTACCCTTTTAGACAACACTGTAGCGGAAACTCTGTTCTCAAATGTGTATTTGTGTAAATGCTTTTCTAGAACCTACTGCCTTTTACTCTCCCTTAAGGACCTCCTGAATACCACTCCCAGCTGCAGTGGCCTTCCTCGCCTTGCTGGAGCAGTCTAGCTAAGACTAAACCTGATCTGTGTATGCTCATAACTTTTAGAACAAAATCTAAGCCTTTATCTAGCTAGATAAAACTTCTCACGACCAGACGCTGCCTGCCTCACTGACTTTATGTCTCACTACTATTACACATGTTCTCTTGTCCTTACCACTTAGATGTGTTTGAAGTTACATAAATTTGTTATGCACTAGGATGCCAGATTTGTAATATGCTATTCTGTTTCCTCAGCCTGGAAGAATGAGGGGCAGCAGGCAATTAGGCATCCTTTCCCAATCCCCCACCTCACCAAGCCCCCTCTCCCTGACGCCGTCACGCCTGGCCTTGCAAAACACCACGACCCTTCATGCTTTCCTGGCTGAGTCACAGAAAGAGAGACCTTTCTATTTGTCCTCTAAAAATAAGGAAACTTTTTTTTTTTTTTTTGGTGAGAGTAGTAAGGGACAAAATAGAAAAAAAACATGCAGCAAAACTTTGAATTTATTGAATTATACAAAATGGTTTCCTTATTGAAATAACTTGCCCCCAAAGGACTTCGCTATCCCACTTTTCTCACTCCAACTCTGCTTTGGCTGAAACAGAGAATAAATAGATTTCCTGAGACCTTGGCCGGCCTCAGGCTGCTGTCTTGGGAGTCTTTCTCCTACACTCCAGGGGACATTGCTGATTCATATTGCTTCGTTCTGGGAATTTGAAAAGGGCAATCAGATGTTACACTGCATGATTTTTCATCTCCATGCTCACACAGAGGGTTGTGAGGAGGGCATTGAGTAAGATGACCTCCAGGATTCTCCCTCCCTAAATCTCCCACCCTAAGATCCTTCCTCGCATCCTAATCTGATTTTTTTTTTTTTTTACCATGTAGCTGAACCTTGCTTTTCCCATGTCCTCAGGGTGATACTGGCATGACCAAACTAGAGGTAGGAGAGCCACATGTAGTAATTAATTACTATCCGAGACCTCTTAATGACACAGTTTGTCACCTGGAAAAAGAGTGATGGGATGGAAGACTTGAAGCACCACTTGTGGGGTGATAAGATCCATTCTGCTCTTGGCTGTCTCTTGGTTGCCATGACAACACCATTGCTATAGGGCTCTGTGACTGTGAGAAGGTTGTAGGGATGAATTTGTGGCAGCCTTTGAGAGTTGGTTCTCATGCTAAAGGATCACTTCCTATCAGGGAGTGCGATAGTCCTCCAGGGTGGAGGACGTCTACGTCCACAGGTTCTGGGCTGGCTTATGTTTGCACTTCCAGCACGAATTAAACACACACTGAAAGACCCTACACAGAGATGTCTCCCCTGGTGGATCCAGGGAGGCCCTTCCCAGCCCAGAGGGTTCACTGCCTTAGGTGACTGAGCCATAGGCAAGGTGACAGTAACCTAAGCCTGGAAGTGACTTCCTGTCACCTTTACCACATTCTACTGGTTAGAATCAAGTAACTAGGTCCAGCCCACACTCAGGGGGAGGGGATTGCTTAACATAAGGACACAGACACTGGGAAGCAAGGGTCATTGGGGACCATCTTAGAAACCTTTCTACCTCAAGGGCAACTGAGGAAGGAGGGAGAAAGAGTTGTTTTGAGATTAGAGGGATGGTATCAAGACTAGAAGATGGAAGTAGTTCAGGGTTGGGATTGAAGCTAACAAGGGTAGGGGTTAGGGGGTAAATGGGGAAGTGCCTCACATCATTTTAGATCCACAGTGTTTTCCTCTCTCTCCCAGCCCCAGCACAAAGGTAGGACTAAGGAGATGTTGGGTGTGAGGCTAACAGGGATACGTGGAACTACTTGGGCAATGCACTGCTTTTCCCATTGGGAAAGTAAAGGGAAAATACTGATAATGAAGTGACGGGGGAAGGGAGAGAATTTGGGCAGAGATCAATTGTTCCACATACAGAAAAGAGAGGGATTAGAAATTCAGGGAAATTCCAGAATGAAGGAGAGAAGAACTAGGTAGCAATCTAGATGCTAGAAACCGTACTGTGTGAGAGATGGAAAGAGAAACTTCCCTCAGCACCGGTGCTTGGCCAAGAAGGGATGCTGGGTAGTGCAGATATGGATATGGATCATTTAGCAGAGCCCTTCTCAGGACTTAGCGGATCTTTTGTACATAATGCAGAAAGTGACTGGTGTGACCGGATTCCTTGAGAAGAGTGTTGAAGGTCTGTGTTTTTGTTCCTAGTTCTCATCGGCAGGGAACAGGTGACACATCAGCTTGTGAAGAGCAGGTGGTGGCCATGCAGCCAGGGCCAGCACCTTTGTTTGGGGAGATAGGAGCACGGAGCCTCCAGGAGAGCTGCGTTCTCTTGCTTCTTTGAATATTGGGTCACTGGCAGTTCAGCGCTTCCAGTGGCTGTGCAGAACAATTTCCCTATTTAATGATAGCAGCGAAGAGGTTGATTTTTCTCATCTTAACATGTCAAGAACAGAGATTGCCCGGGATTATTTAAAATGTTACTAAATGTTATAAAAAGTGTTACAGTTAAATGGTCAGGTTAAGTGTTGTATTCCCACCTATGTTTCCTTCAGATTCATCCTATGTTCTCTTCATAATCAATCTTTGGCATGTTACCTCATCTGCTTTCCATAAGCTAGGATGGCAAAAATAATATTGTAAATCTTCTAAATCTGTATAATACAAAATAGTTCCCTGACATTATCTAAATTATACTAAGCAGGTCAGAATGTTTTTTGCTTGTTTTCCAGATGAGATCATGTTGAGCAAATTTTCTAAATAAAAACACCCAATTTTACCAAGTGTTATTTTTCTGGTATAATAATCTGTTTATAGGGAAGGTATTAGACATAAAAATTAAACTGAATTTATGTATACACCTGTTTAATCAGCAACATATATCCTTTTTCAAAAGAATAAAAGTTCCTAAACCTAAGATAGCACTGGAAAATTCAGATTATATCATTGCTCTATCTACCACACAAGGACTAACTTCCAGTCTAGACTGGAATTAGATGATTTGTCTCTGGTGAATTCAAGAACTGTGAATCTTACCTTCTTGCTCACTGTCAGCCCTCACCCGAAACTCTTATTCCTGGTCCCTTCAGTTCTCAATGAGCATTTCCCTGCCCTATGTTAGAAAAAGGTGATGTGCATATTCCTACTTCTAGAAAACAGTATAGACTCCCAATCTCATGAATTAATTTATTACCCTTTTCATAATCCATATTTGTAGTTTAGAAAGTGGTTTTCTGGAAATCACGTTGGAATCAGCTTGGTGTAAAGAGAATATAAGTCCAAGTTCAGAAGACTGCCCAGCTTTTCGTGACCAGGTGGTACAGTGCCTAAGGAGCTAGCCCTGATCAGTCCCTATAGATGGTATCACCATTTTGGAACTGTTTTGATTGCTGGAATTTTTGTATTTACAGATAAAATTCTTACCTTTGGGTCCTCCGATTGGATTGGGATCTCAAAATTGCTCTGGAAGGCCACAAAAACTCAAATGCCTTCAGGGTCCCTTCAAATATCTTCTAAAAAGGGCAGATAGCAGCGAAGGCCATAAAGACAGTGAGTGGCAGATGAGAGTAGGCATAATCTGCATACAAGCACTTAAGTTTATAGATACAAATATATGTCTTTAAAATGATAAGACACTACACCATCCAAACAAACAAAGCAAATCTATAGCTATTAGGAGCCCAAAAGCCTTCAATTTAAAAACCTGTGAATATTATCTGGACTAGAAAATTAATTCTGAAATAGAAAAAAAAATCAGAAAGGGCCACAGATGAGTAACTCAGCTTTGATTCTTTAGTCTGCAATGACTCTTGTAGATTGACACATAGTGCATTCTGTGGAAGGCTTATCAGCCCACGAAGGCCTGGTGGGAACCTTGAATTAAACACTATACAGAGCCAGGATAAGAATAAACATGGTGGCATCGCAGGAAGACATATTTCTGTCTCTGTCCCTGTGGTCCCCAGGAAGGAGAGGTGGCCTTGGACAATGACGGTGATGACACAAGGTCAGAGTAAAATCAATTCCTTAGCCAGTTATTTAGTAAAACAATAATTCAAACTTGAGCTCAGATTCTTGGAAAAATGGCTTGGAATAAAATATGTTTTCTGTCTGACTACTATCTCACTAAATTTGGTGTTGAATGTGTCAATGATATAAATAATTCTGAACAACTGGATTTCTTTTTCACAGTTAGATTAATATCTTCAATATGGTACATTATGCCTTCAACCCAACCACTGTAAGATTCCACGTTGGGAATTTGGTTGAGATAACAGGTTATCCAGTAAATAATTAGAATCACCAGGGAGTGGAGAGGGTGTTTTTCTAGTGGTGTTGCTTCAGGGGATATGTTTGTTAGTACTTGGCGCTGTTGAAATGTGCACATTAAATTTGGGAGATCTTGAGAGGCTTTTTAAAGTTTAATTGCTGCAAATCTCTTGTTATCATGCTTTCCTATGAGACTTATACAGCCCTAAAAGCTTTCCTGTTTGAAAATTATTCTTTCCCATATTGTTTTGCCTGAAAAAGTAGGATGTGCAGAAATATAGAAAAGAATAGTATTCATTCCCAGGAGCAAGGAAAAGTGTGTCTATTGGTTTTCATAACAAAATACTACAGACTGAGTCTCTTAAACAGTGGAAATCTATTTTCTCACAGTTCTGAAGGCTGGAAGTTAGAGATCAAGGTGTTGGCAGGTTTGGTTCCTTCTGAGGCCTCTCTCCTTGGCTTGCAGATGGCCACTTTCTTGTTAGGTCCTTCTATGGTCTTCTGTGTGTGTGCATTCCTGGTGCTACTTTGTGTGTCCAAATTTCTTCTTCATGTAAGGACAGCAGCAGATTAAATTAGGGTGGTCCACACTAATGGCTTAATTTTAACTTGATCGCCTCTTTGAAATCCCTATCTACAAAATAGTCACATTCTATGGGACTAAGGGTTAGGGCTTCAACGTGTAACTCTGGGGCAGAGGAAAACAACTCAGCTCTAACAAAGCACAGTTGCTTTCAGGATTAGATTGCATGATGTGCAAGGCCCCTTGTAGATCTATGTGCATAGGATTCTCTGATTCTAGAACTTGCTTCATCTATGATTTCTTAAAAACCAGATTCCATGCAGAGGTGGTTTCCTATCTGTCTTCTTGCACTACATTGGCCAGATGACACCAGCTTTCCCCAAAGAATGAGACTTGAGACGTGACTTCCTGTTTTATGAAATGTCTCCCTACTTTCATCATCATCCCTACTCAAAACCTGTTCTAATTCTTCTCGTGTTAATTAGAAAAGAATATCAAATAAGGATGATAAAAATATAGATTGTTAAGAGAGAGGAGAGGCTGCTATAGAACATTTTTCTGAAGGGCACTTGAGTCTGTTCACATATCCCCATGAGAAATGATGGTACCAGAACAAAAGCATTGGAGTTCGAGAGCAGGATAGATATAAGAGACATTTATAAGGTAAAATTCTAGTGACATGATGACTTATTAAATATGGGACATGAAAGAGCGAGGCATATAGGATGCCTCTGTGTGTTCTGGCTTGTCTACTCCATGGGTGGTGGAACCATTATCAAAGATCACTAATAAAGAAGGGACTTTTTAAACATTATTTAAAACATATAGGTATACATACTTATATACTATATATGTATATGTATTATTATATATGTATTATTTTACATATTATATGTATGTATGTAATTACAGATACATTTTTAAACTGTGCCAGCTAAGCAGAGCTTCTGCAATCTTCCAAAGAAGCTCAGTTACAGAGTTTGACTTCTTGAATGGTTAACAGAAGCATAGCCCCAGGCTAAGGTGCCCTAGAGCAGTTTTGTTTTAAATAGGAAATAGACAAATACAAGAACTGGACCATATGTAAACACTTGCCCTATATATCCTAGGAGAGAGAGCTTGTGCAGAGAAAAAGAATCATATGACTAAGGTTCCAGACACACAGGATTAAAATAGATAGGTATTAAATTGAAGGATTATCAGTAATGCAGTTCTTTAGTTCTTTTGGCTAATTCCTTTTTATCGAATGATACTGATCATTACAGTAACTAATTGACAATAAATAATGTGTAGAAAAGGTTGTGGAATAAAACATTCATAGCAAACATTCCATTTTGTGATTAAAGATCATTAAATGCATTAACTGCCTTTCTAATGAATGTACTGTTAATTACTTGTTAGCACTTTGGTCAGGCACATTACTGAGAACACTGCTGACTCTTGTGAGAAGATATGTTGCCAGTAAACAGTGGAAGTATCAAGGTTCTTTTAGAGAAACCACAAGCCCATGAAATTAACTTAATCTAAGATTATGTCAACATTTCTTGCTGAATTATTATGCAAGAAACATCAGTATAAGTAATATAAGTTGACTATTGGATACTAGAATGTGTTAGAAACACAAGGATGTGTTTGGGTCAATGAATGGGCTTCATTTGAGGGAAAATAAAGTTTTCTGTTGACACTAAGATGAATTCCTGTATGTGAGTTAAACTTCACTGCCAAACCTAACACTATTCTTCATTCTGAAAGTTCCTAGGTTGATGCTACCAGGTTTCAATATCACTAAAACCATAATTGTTCCACTTAAAGATATTTTAAGCATAAGTGCAGAATTATCTGTCTCTTCCAATACTTCTATAACATTTCCATTTAGTTCAAATGACTAAGAAACATTTTCATTGTTGAAACATGGTGAAGTTGATAATTACAGAAGATGCTTAAACCAGCCCCCATGTAGCCAACTCATCAGCATAACGTATTAATAGTTCATCACTCCATCTGTAAACATAACATACTGAGCAGTGTCTGTGGTGCTCTTCTCTCATGGACTGCAGGCTACCGTCCCCCGTTCTTGTGTGTATCTGCTCCCACTATTGGTAACGTCCTTTCCATGGGTCAGTAAATATGTTTAGTCTAGTTGTCTTTGCCACTGAAATTACATAGCTCAGTTAAATAGTATGTAAGTCAAGGAGTCATTGAGTACAAAAACATAAATGTTTCAGATTGCTTTTCTGGAAAGGTGAGGTGTTAAAGAATTGTTATTAGATTATATGTGGTTAGACAACTATAAGAGGTAAGGGAAAGCATTGTAAAATTCTAGGATCTGGAGTGCAGATTGCCTCTTTGCATCCTCACACCCATTTAAAGACATCAAAAAATGGAATTGTGGACCACATATTATAAATGTGGCTTTCGAGAGAAAACTTTGTGGAACTCTAATCAGAGAACCTGAGAACAAAGCAAAGGCCTTGACCTTGCATCATAAGCACAGTTAATGAATGCACACTTATCTTAAGTGAAAATAAAATGTTTAAGCAACAAATGTGTTTTTAAGTGATTCTCTGTTTTGCAGCATTTTTTGATTAATTGGCCAGCTCCTGACTGTGAATGCTCTAGATGGAAAGGCTTCTATTGTATACGGGAAGTGAAAAAAATCAGTGTACCAAATAGTTACAATATGATTCCACTTTAAAAAATACTCTACACATATAAGCCTATATGTATATCTTTAGAAAAAATTAGATGAGACTATTAATATTTAATGTTGAGTGCTATGTTCGTACCAGGTCTTTATTTTTTTGTTATATTTTTCTATGTTTAAAGTTCCTGTAATTCACTCCTCGTACTTGTACAATGAGATGATAGATCAGTAAATGCTATTTAGTGCACCATGCTTTCAGCTCCTCTGTCTTGGACTCTGTCCTCATATCTCCACCAGAGGCACTCACGCGTTCCTGAGGACAGAAGGCCCAGGTCCTCCCACTAGACGTCATTTGCAGTGGGGCTCACCTGGGTTTCTTCCTGATCACATCCAAGGACTCTGTTCCAGGGATCCTTTTTTAATGTGTTCTCATTCACAAAATCTCCTTTTGGTCCCAGGGACAGCTCAGAGATAGCCTCTCTGTGTTCCAGGACTGAAAATCAAAAGTGCTCCCCTTCCTTTGTTTTAGTGAGCCATGATCACCACGGTTTGACTCAGTGATTGAGGCTACATAAAACCAGGGACTTGGAATTACAACATTAATAAACAATTAAAAGTGATGAGAGTTTATATACATTTTCTCCTTGTAGCCATTTCCTGAAAAAAAAAAAAAGACATTAGTTGTATCTGTATACTGAAACTCCATGTGTGGCTAATTTTTAAGTCATTGTTGAATAAATTGGGGAAAAAGTGACTTCTTGTTTGCTTCCTTCTGAAAACTAAACTGATATCAGACAGGTATAGTTAATGCTGAAAACTCAGAGGAAAGAAGACACAAGTTTCAACGTAACTCTAAGGGGGTCTTAAGAGGAGATAATGCAGAGGCTTTGCTACCATGGGCCTTGTGACTTGTGCACCATAAATCATAGCGGGAAGCAGAGGTCCGAAGGCAGAGAGCAGGGTGTCCCAAACACTGCCCGGTGTGTTCTGAGACGTCATTTGCCATTGGTACCTGATAGACGTGTGGTTATTTTCCAAATGCCTCTTCTGATTATGTTTACATCTGAGTTTATTATGTTCAGTTAACTAAAATTTAGTATAGTATTAATTGTCACATGATGTATTGGCATTTTTCTGCTGTAGAGCACTGGTAATATGAGATATGTTTATTTTTCTCCGTCTTCCAAAATCATCCTGTCTTTGCGTCAGATTGTTTTACAATCACAGGACGGATTGGGGAGAACCGGAACGTGGTTGGGAGCCCGAGTCTTCACGGTCATTCCGTGTCTGCTTCTTGGATCTGTTCACTCCGGCCACAGGGCTTCGGGCCGTCTGAGTCCGGGCCGCTGTCTGCCCATCAGTAGGTTGCAAATGAGGATAAAGGTACTCAAGGGTATTGAGTACACAAGTACTATGCATCGTTCTCTCAGAATAAACCTCGCGACAATCCTAGACTGTAATCATCCTCGTTTTGTAATTGAGAAAACTGAGGTTCAATGAGTTTAAAATCAATTGTCTGTGAGCACACAGCTAAGAGGGGTCACACCCAGGGTTTGAACCTAGTCCAGTTGGGAAAGTTCTAAGATGCTGCTCACATAGTTGGGGGCGTTGCTGCACCTGTTTGGACCTGCCACTTCATGCAAAGTTGGACGGTGTACACATGGTGCAGAGAGCATGCAAAAATGAAACACAAGCATCAACCCTCACCTTGGGACCTCAGTCTTCATCTGTTCTGCTCTACCCTCCTTTCTTGGGTCTTTGAACGTTTGCTCTTCTTATTTTCAGTGACTGATAAACTATATTATCAGGTAGTATTTATTTTTCCTTTAAAAACTAACTTAGAGGTATAATTTACATACAATAAAGTGTGCATATTTTCCCCCTCCCTCGTCATCCTGCCTTACCAGTAGTGATCTCTCTCCACTCACACAGCCTCCTTACTCCCCGACGTACCCCCATGAGTGCTGTACTGGAGTGTCCCAGTGAAACCCAAGACAGGATCACTGGTTCCAGAAAACATCTTGAGGCCATAGAGCCATGAGCCCTCCCTTTGCCCGGCCTGGCACTCTCCACCGGGGATCTGATATGGCCTTGAATTGTGGGTTTAAATATTTAAGATCCTTACTTTCTCCCTGTACTGTGCGATTTACTTCTGGATGCTAGTGATCAATTGTTGCTATTTTGAATATTCCATGGTGATCTCTGATTTCTTAATAACTACCTCTGCCGATCTGGAGACTAATGTCACCAGCAGAACACAGGGCACATTTCAGTTAGTTTTATGCCTGTAATAAAGGGAGGTGGAGCCATAGAATTCAGCAACAGTAAGTTCAAATATAGGAAGCGATAGGTCTTGTGGCTAATATTACATTTGGTGATATTTTCAGAGGTGGTATAGATGGTGCTATGAGTAAAAATTGCATTTTTAGCAGGAGATTGAAGGTTTTTTCTTTTTTTTTTTTTTTGATGCCTACAGAAAATGTATCAGTTTGAAGTAATATAAACAGTTTGAAGTTGAATGATCTATACAGATTTCGCCAATAGCAAATACCTTTTGGAAAGTGTATATTACAATGTAAAATGTAGGGTATATTGTCATTTTAACTATAATATAGAAGCAGTGGCAACAGACTCTAGTGTGCTCAATGCTGTTTCAATCTTTTCTAGCAATTGTTGGGTTTCTTTGATCATCTCTCCTCCAGTAAAATCCACAGGAAAATAAGATAAATTCCTACAAGGGCATCAGGAATTACAGGACTCATTTCGGTGACGGAGTAACAAATCGCATCTTGTGGAATTCCTAGATGATTCCTAGATGGGCCAAGATCATGGACAAGTCTTTGGGGTGTCAACATGGAAGGGCTAAGTTACTATGCTTTCAGGCTCTAGGCAATCCTTGTAGTCTCACTGGGACTTAGGAGAACATAATATTAATATATGGATATTTCAGCAATGGTATCTGTGGGGGAATCAGGCTAATGTGGGAAGAAAAACCAGAGTATTTCCCAAATTCTTAGAGGAAAGTCTGAGTTCAATGGTGGGATGTGAGGCAACGATGGGTCCCTAATTTCTAAAGCATTGCATGGGTTTCAAACTTCTTGCACCACTGGTAGCATCATTCCCTCTATACCTGACTTACCATATCTATAGTAAGTTGCTAGACAAAGAAAACACACACATACAGAGGATCCTTTTCTAAAAGATGCAAAGTTTGATTTATATTTGGCTTGTTTTAGATTGGACTACTTCTCAGCTTAAGAAATTGTGAAGCATTCTGAAGCTGTGAACACTGAAATCATTAGTTCTAATTGTTATACTTCATATATGAAAGTACTAAAGAATCATGCAGCAGGCAGTGATGGATTATGGCAACATTAGAGGTGCAGAATTCCAGCTCTCACCTGAATTCAAAAAGTATTAACGCCTATGTTTACCGTGTGCCTGCATCTGCATGAAGAATGTCTTCGTTTCTGCAATCCTGAGGTCTATAGCTGCGGTTGGGCTGCATCTATTATATATCCTGCATTTCTCTCTTGACTGATGCCTTCAATCCTTTTGTCAGTGAGACAGAAGAATGCCACACGAACCTTCTGTTTCACTATGATAACTGGGTTTCGTGCAGTTACATAAAACCAGTCCTCTATCCACAAGCTTTTTTGCAGGTCATTAGTAGCTTTGGTTGCCGTAATTATTGAATGATCTGTCATCTTGAAATCTTTATCCTCAGGATTCCCCTTTTATGTAAACACTTAGCTCCAAGATATTTTTTCCTTGATTGTGGAAAGCAGTCTGCGGCAAGACCTGTCCTGTCACCCTCTGTTAGAATGGACATTCCAAAGGTGCTGTGCGTCAAAGTGAAAGCCAAAGAGTGGGTCTGGGCTTCTGTGCCACACACACACACACACACACACACACACACACACGTATTCAGCAAAGCAGGTGAAGGCAGAGACACAGGAAGCTTAGTAGTTAACCACAGGCCAGGGATATTCCTGAGTCACCTTGTTGGATGGGACCTTGGCAATAACCCGATTACCTCACCCATCTCCATCTCCCGGAGAAACAAAACCAGAGAATCCATGGGGGTTTGGTCCTCTGGGTTCTCCTAGCCGGAGCAAGGTCAGCTTCAAAGACTCCATAGTTTCTTAAGGATACATCCAAAAACCATTTAAACCAAAAATGCACAGATAGGATGGGGTAAGGATTAAAATATTTTAACAGAGGTAAAATTCATTGCTGATTTTAACAATGTAGAGTCTCAGACCTTCAGAAGTTTTAAAATAAATGTCCTTGAATTTAGACTTAGTGCGCTTCCTCAAAGAAGAAGTTAATTATGTCTCTGAGAATAAAGATTTATCTCATCAAAAACACTATAACACTCTTCACAACTTTTAGTTGTTTTGTCAGTTATAATGGGAAGGAAATGTTATTGTAACCTTCTAGTCGAAGCACATCTTTTAAATAATTAAGCTTTCTGGAATATTTTTTAATTATCATTTTCTATTTTAGGTAGCCATGAACATCAAAAGTGCGCAATGGGGACTCTGGGTGGCAGTCTGGAGAAGCTTATTTCTTAGAAGTGGCTCTCTCATATGTGGTGTGGGAAAGGCAGGGGCCCTGGGCATGGTGCTGCTGGGCACTGAGAAGAGGCTCCTTAGAAGGTGACCTTGGAGGAAGGTGGCAGAAGAAGCAAGGGGTCGGGGGGAGAAAGAACCTAGCTCTGGAGCCTGTCTGGAACTAACAGGATCACACTGACCTCTCTGTCTCCAGAAGCTACCAGGCTAATCCTGATTTCATGCTTCCCTTCAGTTCGACAAATGTGTGTGCGCCAGAATCCATGCTAGGTGCCTGGGATACAAATATAAATTAAACATGATTTTCCCCCTCAAGTTGCTCAGAGCATTGCAGAGGAGGAAAAAAAACTTATTAGCTAAAAAATTTTCACTTTTATGTTTCCTGAGGTATTATTTAATTTTGAAATATGTTATCCTTTATTTGCAAAGGCAATAGATGTTTAGTGAAAAACATTTTCTGAAACTCTAAAAAATGATTCTTTTCATCTGCATCTTGGTTGCAAGGTTGCTACACCTTTTATAAGCCAAATTTGTTGATGTTGTCTTGGTGGTGGTGGTTTTCTCTTTGGTCCTCCCTTAATGAGTACAGATCTTTACAATTTTGCTGTTCTCTGTCTAGGGAGAAATAAGCTTCCCTTTCAAGTGAGGCCGTTTCACTCAGAGACTGAGATGGAGGGCTGGCTCAAGTGCAGAGCCCACAGGCAAATTGTCAACACCTGCCCATCAATTGTTCAATAGACGCTGCTGAATCCAAAAACAGTTGTGCTTATAGAGGGAGTAATATGCATTATGCAAGAGGTGGTCAGGAGGACAGAAGCCACTCGGGATATTTCAAGCAGGAAGGATTTAATATAGGAAATTAGCTGCTTACAAAACTATTGGGAAAGCTGAGGAAGCCAAGAGTAGAAGTCAGTTAAAGCAGCTGGCTTTGTGAGAATCAGAAAATTCAGGAATTACAGGAATTTCTGCAGGGAATATCAAAGACACACAGCTGCAGAGTGGGTGGTCCACAGGAGCAGGTCCAGAAGGTTCTCTGAACCCCTTGTTTTCCCACTACCCTCTCATCTACCTGCCACTGGAGGATGAGAATAATAGCTTCTCTTTCTCTCTTGTCTTCCTACTTTTGTGAAGATGACTTTCCACTGATGAAATCTGAGTCAAAACTCAAGGGAATCTGAGAGAGGTACTTTCTAGGTTTGTAGACACTGTGAGGCTTTGAAGTGTGTGTATGTGACAGAGAGAGAGAGAGAGAGAGAGAGAGGGAGAGAGAGAGAGAGAGAGGGAGAGAGAGAGATTGGAGACTGGGGGTGGAGGCTGAATCTGAACAGACAATCTCCAGCATATAATTATAATGTAATAATAATATAAAAAGTAATGAATGACTAACATGTGTTGAACTTACCTTGTTCTATTCATTATACTAGGAATTTTACATGTATTCTCATAGGGGCTACATAAAGGAGTTGCTAATATTATTCTCATTTTATAGATTAGAAATCTGAATTTTAGAGATAATAAGTAAATTTATCAAAGCCCCACTACTACTAGGTAGCTGGGTTGGCATGCAAATTCAAGTCTATTTTATTTCCATGTCTGGACTTTATTTGGAGTTATATCTTGCTTTCATTGCTTGATCAATTGATGGTAAAGAAAGAGATTTATTTCTGAACAGTTAGATGTATTCTACAGTTATTCTCTTGCCATAAAGCTGAAATCAAAACTACAACTCAGAAAGTTCATCATTTCCCAAATCTTCACATTTGGCCCTTTTATCTAGCCATTTTTATTCCTTCCAAACTTCATCTGAGCTTTGGTTAGTAAAATTTCCTCCAGGATTTTGGTGAAACATTGAGAAATTTCAATTTTCCAGTGCTTTTTTTTTTTAACTTGGTAACATTGTGTGTGCATGTTTTCATAAATATTATATCAGGGCCACAGCTGAGAGGCCTTCACGGATCTTTTCAATAAAATATAAAAAGTCCACTAATAGAGATACGCATTGGGTGCTGCAGAGAAGGAAGGAACATGCAATATATATCTGCTTATTGTGCTGACATAGTCTTTCAAAAACATTCCCAGTACCTTGCTGTCTTGTTCAAATAACATGGTCACTATAAACATAGACAGCAGAAAGAAGATGCTTGGCTGTAAGAGAGCTCGATGTTTGGGTACAGGGAATTTGATACTGCCTACCCAACTAAGCTTTCTGGATCTGATGTTGCCTACCTAATTAGCCTTGGTTCTTCAAAATTAAATATGAAACCATATTTCTTCCTTCTTACAGAGATTGTAGTTAAATAACAAATAGGATAAAATAAATGTAAGAGAAGCATTATATACATTTATAAAAACTTTAAGAATTACAAAATTTTTCCATGTGTTGTCTCATTTGATCCTTATAACAAAGCTACAAAGTAAATAGATTAGATATTATATCCTTATTTTCTTTTTCTTTCTTTTTAAAAAAAATTAATATATTTTTTAATTTAAGAATATTGGCCAGGTGCGGTGGCTCATGCCTGTAATCCTAGCACTCTGGGAGGCCAAGGAGGGTGGATTGTTTGAGCTCAGGAGTTTGAGACCAGCCTGAGCAAGAGTGAGACCCCGTCTCAACTAAAAAAAATAGAAAGAAATTAGCTGGCATGTGCCAGCTAATTTATATTATATATATATATATATATACACACACACACACACACACACACACACACACACACACACACACACAAAATTAGCTGGGCATGGTGGCGCATGCCTGTAGTCCCAGCTACTCGGGAGGCTGAGGAAGGAGGATCGCTTGAGCCCAGGAGTTTGAGGTTGCTGTGAGCTAGGCTGACGCCACAGCACTCACTCTAGCTTGGGCATAAAAATGAGTCTCAAAAAAAAAAAAAGAATATTATGGGAGTACAAATGTTTAGGTTACATATATTGCCTTTGCTCCACCCAAGTCAGAGCTTCAAGCATATCCATCCCTCAGAGGGTGCGCACCATACCCATTAGGTGCATATAATATGTACCTATCCTTTCCTCCCCCCTCCCACCTGCCCGGCACCTGATAAATAATGCTTCCATATGTGCAC
>CAUYSK010066003.1:0-44477 GCA_963575035.1 Avahi laniger
GGTTGGCAGGGTGGGGGTGGGGCACCTGGATGAGAACCTGCCAGAAAATGAGGCCATCACTGAGGAAACCAGAGCAGAGAAACAGGGAGAAGAGAGAATAAGAAAGAAGCAACCAAGGACCATAGTGAACCCCTGGGTCCAGCCATACCTGAAGCTAATCAAAGCCTGGCTGCCAACAACTTTCCTTCTTTGCTTTAGCCAGTTCTCTGTTGTTTGCAAATCAGAAGAGGCCTAATTGATACACCAGTGTGCTGTTGATCTCAACTCCCACTATTTTCTCCATTCTACCTCTTCAACGGACTCCCACAGCCAGAGCTGGAGGCTGGGCAAGGGGGTTATAGGCATGGTGAGGGCATAGTGCATTCTGACTAATGCGGAGACAGCACAGATTCTCAGGAGAGACACCAGAAACTTGGACCCACCTCCTTGGAGGGTGAACCAATGCACCATAGATGCACATTTGCAATGCCCAATTTGTTCTACAAATACCTATGGAACACCTGCTGTACCCCAGGCCTCTTCCAAAAATACGGCAGTGAACCAGCAAGATGGACTTCCTGCTCTGAACACCTATTAAGTAAGTCCTCTGGTTTGTATGTCTGATCAAAACCCTAAAGTTGTTATGCAATAGTTGCCAAATAGCCTGCCTGGCCTACCTGAACATTAAAAAGATGAAATCCCCGTGTATTTTTATTTTATCATGAGATTGCCACTTGCATAGCTTTTATTTTGTCAAATAGAATAGACACTCATATTTTTTCAAAATCTAGGCCAGGCATAACTTGTGAATTGATGCCCTGGTTTATGATAAGCTATTTGATAGCCTAACAATGTTCCTCTTTTGTTGACATCTTTCATCTAGGACAGCTGGATTGGTTAGCCTGGCAATTGAGTTTCAAGAGATGTCTGGGGTTGGACACAGTGGCTCACCCTTGTAATCTCAGCATTTTGGGAGGCCAAGGTGGGAGGATTGTGAGAGACCTAGAGTTCGAGGTTACGGTGAGCTATGATCTCCCCACTGCACTCCAGCCTAGGTGACAGAATGAGACCCTGTCTCTAAAAAAGAGAGATGTCTGGATGTCAAAAGGGAAAACCTTAATGTTGTGCTATGAAATGAATTATGTTCTTCCAAAATTTATTAATATACAGTGAAGCCCTAACCCCCAATGCAATGGTATTTTAAGGTGGGGCCTTTGAGAGGGAATTAGGGTTAGCTGAGGTCATAAAGGTGGAGCCCTTGATAAGAAGAAGGGCTGTCCAAGAAGACAGCCCAGTGAATTCTCTCCCCCCGTGCTACGTGAGGACACAGGGAGAAGGTGTGGTCTGCAAGCCAGGAAGAGAGCCTCGCCAGACCCAACCACACTGGCTCTCTGATCTTGGACGTCCACCCTCCAGAATTGTGAGAAAACATGTTTCTGTTGCTTAAGCCCTTCGGTATTTTGTTATGGCAGCCTGAGCCGACTAAGACATGATGTGAGTTTTTAAAATTATCAAGGTAGATCCCAAACACATTAGGAGTGAATAAGCCTTACACCGGAGTCTGCGATATATGTACATATGATGTATGTACACTGCGTGATTCCATTCATATGAAACTCCAGAGCAGACAAAACTGATCTAGAGTGAAGAAGAACAGAACGATAGCTGCTTCTGGGGGTGAGGCCAGGAGGTGACTGGGAAGGGACATGAGGGAACTTTCTGGTGGGTGATACGTTCTATATCTTGATAGGGTTCATGTCACACAGGTGTACGTATCTGTCAAAACTCAATGAAGGTACAGCTAAGATTTGTGCATTTCTGTGTGTGTAGCTTGTGTATCAAGAGGAAAAAGCTGCAAGCACGCACCGTACTAGAGTTAATGATATGCGTGCTGCAGTGTTTAGGGGTCACATACCTGAAGTGCAGGATGTCTGAGATGTAACATTTACTTTGAAATGTAACAAAAATAAGCGGGCTCAGTGGATGGATAAAGGAATGCATGTATGGAGAGATACGGTGATAAAACAGACACAGCGAAAGTTAACAGTAGACTCTAGGTGGGAGTATGTGAGTGTTTGCCGTGTAACCGTTTCAGTGTTTCAGTATATTTGAAAATTTTCATTTAAAAGTATTTGGAAAAAGGTATCAAAACCCAAAACTCTCTTTCACCCCAAGTGAGAAACGACGGTCGGTGGCTTTTGTTGAGCGGCAGGCTCTGTGCTCTGACCTCTATATACACATCCTGTCTAATTTTCACAGGACCCCATGAAGTCGTTGTTTGTATACTCGGTTTACAAGTGCAGACCGTGAAGCTGTAGATAACTTGCCCGTAGGTCACAGATGGTATATATCCGAGCACGAATCTAAACCCCAAAGTCCGGTGCTTCCACTGCCCACGACAAAGGCAGGAAGAGGCCACACTGGAAGACCACCTGCCACCAAGCGCAGTTGTTCCTGACCTCTTCTCCTGAGAGTTTGATGACATTTAGGCCCCTCCATCCTCAAAGGCCCACGTGCACCCTGTTGTACACACAGCACTGATGGGCTCATGGCCTCCCTGTGGCCCATCTGTGGGCCCTGGAAACCTCAGACCCTTTGCTCGTGAATGAATCACCCAACACCACCACACGCCTCTGTGTTCCAACCTTCTCTGCCTTTGCCCAGGCTGTTTCTTTCCTTAGAAAACCCTCCCCACTTTTTGTTTATCAAATTCCACAAGAATGTCAATGCCTTGCAAACAGGACTCTGACCCATTCCCCACTGTGTCTCCTTTGCCTCTACCAAAGGACGAGTGCCTGCCTAGTAAGTGCTCAAAAGTACTTGTTGATTGACAAATGAATATATATTTATTAATATATATAATATATAAATATATTTATTAAAAAATATATATGTGTGTATATATTTGCTGGGTGCTTACCCTACACTGGGCATTGCAGATACAGGGGTAAGCAGCAGTGGTCATGTTTTCTATTCCCATGGAACTGCTAGTTTGGAGGATGTATTACATTAGTTATTTATTGCTGTGGAACAAATTGCTCCAAAATTAACCTGTTTAAAGCAATAAACATTTATTATCTCACACGTTTCCTGCAGGTCAGGAATCTGGGAGCAGCACAGCTGAATGGTTCTGACCCAGGGTCTCCCATGAGGTTGCAGTCAGGCTGGTGGCAGGGCTGCATCATCAGAAGGCTCGACTGGGGCTGCAGACCCACTTCCAAGCTGGCCTCCCTGGCTCTTGGCAGGCCCCACTCCTTACTGGCTATTAGCCAGAGGCCTTTGCTCCTTGCCGCGTGGGTCCCTCTGTAGGCTGCCTGTGTGTCCTCATGTCACCGTGGCTGGCTTCCCCCAAAGCATGTGATCCAGGAGAGAGTATTCTCAAGACGGAAGCCGTCATCTTTTAAAACCTAATCTTGAATGTGACATGCTGCCACATGCAATTGGACACAGAAGCCCAACCCTGGTACCTGTGGGAAGGGATCACACCACACAGGGAGTGAATTCCAGGAGGAGGGGAACACTGGGGGCCATCTGTGAGGTCGGCTACCACAGTGGGGGAGAAAGACGGTAATCAAACATCACACCAATGAATGTATAATTGTAAACTGAGACATGTGTACAGCCTTTGGTCCGGGGAGAGCGTGTAACAAGGGGTCTCACTTAGGTGTTGATGGAAACCAGGGATGGCACTTTGACGTGGTCCAAGGGGTGCGTCGGTAAGAGAGACAAGGAAGGAAAAGAGCATCCATTGGTTCTCAAGCTTAGCGGCTCATTGGAGTTATCTGGGGAGATTTTAAAAATACCTATGCTCAGACTATCCCTCCAAAGACTCTGATCTAAATGGTCTGGGGTAAAGCCTGGGCTTTGGGTTTTTTAAAGCTCCCAAGGCGGTTCTAATATGCAGCCATGTTAGAGAGCGACTGTTCTAGGCTAGGGAACCCCCGGCAAATGTCCCATGATCGGAGGGAGCCTGACATGCTTAAGAAGCTGAAAGGCCAGCAGTGTCAGGAGGCCAGGGAGTGGGGGAAGGGACGTGGAATGCAGACAAGAGGGGGGCAGAGGCTGGACCTCATGGGCTCAGAGAGCATGCTGGGGAGGCTGGCCCTGGAGGGTATGAGGGGTTGGGGAGTCATGTGATCCAACTGGCATTTCAAAAAAGATGATTCTGGCTCAGGCTGGAGAACAGATTGCGGGGAGCCCGTGTGACTATGGGGGTACTGTTTTGAAATGGTAGGACCTTGGTCCCAACTGTGACAGGCAGAGAGGACTGGGACTGAGGCAGGGATGACAGCAGGTGATGGTGACATGGTGGGCAGAGTCAAGAGTTCTATGTTACCAACCCTTACAATCCAGTCAAAACCTTTGATTTCACGAATGGGAAACTGAGGTCAGAGAGGTGATGGGGCTTATTCACGGTAATACTAATAAGGGACAGCAGAAGGAAAGAGAAATCAAGTTGGCCCTGAAAATCCAGGGTTGTGGTCCCTAAATGATAAACAGGACCAGAGGAGAAGAGAAAAGGAAGTGATGATTAGGGTATCGGGCAAAGATAGAAGACACGTCTAACACACACACACACACACACACGCACACAGTTGAAAAATTGATAGTGTAATTATAAAGCTGTCTGAAACGCCAGCCATGGTCAGCCCTGTGATTTGTCCCTCCATGCCTGGCAGGGATGCTGGGGGTGGACGGCAGGGAGCTGCCACCAACCTGCTTGACACTCAGCTCTACCGTGGGGGTTGCTCCAGGCCACGCCTTGCCTCTGTTCCCCATGGCAGAACCTGTGAATTCCTCTCCAAGGCAGCCGAGCCTATTGACAGCCCATCCCCCCTCTGTGGTCACATGGAGAAAGGTTATTTCCAGCACCCCACTTTTAGCCACACATTAAACTAACGGGGTCCTTCCTTTTCCATTGGTAATGACCCCCTGCCTCTAGAGAGATGACGTTTCAGTGTCTTTCTTGAGAAAAGGAGGTGGTGACTCACATCTCATTTACACACTTTAAAGTGGATCCCTTTAATCAATAGTCTCTACGTGTATCAGGAAATGAGCAGATGGTAGGTTTTAAAAGGAACACAGAGACCAGAAACAAACATTTCCACTGCATCCTGGGTTGACAGATCATTAATTGTGTACTAAATTCTACTGAAGGTTTAGGAAAGAATGTATCATTCTGAAATGTTGAAGCTAGAAGGACCCTTTAAGAAAATCTAGTCTAATAATGGCCAATACTTGGCGTTCTCACCAGCACTTGCCCGTCACACCCATATCAGACGTTAATAGTCTCTCACAGCACTGTGCCCTCTGACTCCTCCTAAAGACAGTATTCTGGGCAGTCATTATCGATCCAGGTAATGCATTATCTGGTATAGTAAAATTGAATTAAAAATTCAGTGCCTTAGTTACACTAGCCACCTTTCAACTGCTCAGTGGTCACTGAATCCCATAGCACAGAACAGAACATTTCGATCATTGCAGAAAGTCCCACTGGACATCTCTAGAACCATAGTTCCCAAATGACAGTCATTCACATATTATCTTCACGCTTTTTGCCACACTGACTCGCTGTTTTAAGAGACATTTATGTAATAAGGAAATTTTAAATTGCCAATGGAAATGGAAAGCCAGTATTACCTACTATAAAGAGAAGGTACAGTAGACATGACACTCTGAGAGCCAAACCATGTGACTGAATTCTGGAAAGATACTGTTGATCCTGAACATTCCGAACCTGAAGATTGGCGAGTCTCCCCCCCAAAACCAATGGTCTCTCTGTCCTTGATTCACGGTGGACCCCCCTTCCCAGGCGCTTGCTTCTCAGTGAGGGCCTGTGGCAGTTTGGGCCAATAGAATGAGGGAGGACGTGACGCGGACCATTTCCAGGCCTGGCCCCTAAGTCCTCTCACGCCATCCTCCAAGCCGCCTTCCTTGCTTTGCCCCACTTCCTCTTTGTCCTGGGGAGGGGTGACATTGCTGGCACCCTGATGACGGACATCACGAGATGCCCTCGGATCCCTACGTTAACTTTCTTCCATTTAAAAAAGAGCTTCCAGTAGCCTTGAAAGAGCATCTGTTACCTGTCCCCAGAGAACCCCGGTGAACTCTCTTCTTTCCCCGCGAGTCGATACGCTTCCCTTACTTCCCATCCTCTGCTCTGCTCCTCTCTGGACCTCAATGTCCCCATCTATAAAATATGAATCATAACAGCTGCTTCATAGGGTTATAATAAAAATGAAATAGGATAATAAATCCAGGAGCATTTTGGAAAACGGTTACGTATTATGTATTACCCCTTTGCTGTTAGACTGTGAATTATGAGCAAAGACCATTTCACTATTTGTCTTCTACATTTTTAATCCCCAGTGCCTAGCACAGGATTGGGCGCAGGATTGGGTGCGAGGGACGGTAGCCACTTCCCAGGCCTGGGAGGAGGCGTTAACGGCGCTGAAAGGGCAGCCTCCGGAAGCAGGAGGCCGGATACTCTCCCTGTCTTACACTTGTCACAGGCAGAAGCCCGGTGAGCGGGAGCTGGTTCGGGAACTTGTGGATTGGACTCCAGCCTCCCAGGCTACAGGGCGGGGACCCCGCATTCCCCATGCTCGGGGCGCCAGCCTCCCGCTGCAGTGGGGCTGGTAACAGATGCATCCCCAGGACGGCAGACACCTTCGTGCTCACCCACTTTAATTAGGTGGAGGTGTCGAGATGTAGCAGGACCACCTAGAAAAACCAGGCCGGGCCTGCGCACCACCCAGCACCCGCCACCCGCACACGCTGCAAATCGCTGCCGTCCCACTCCAGCTAATGCTTCATTAACATTTATTTATTTGTAGCTAGTTTTTAAAAAAATTAAGCAGGTAATACATCCACATGGTCAAATTTTCAAACAGCATAGGAAGATATAAAATAAAAACCAAATCTTCCTTTTTTCACCGACCTCCCAGGCCACCTCCCCACACACCATGACTATTTTAACAGTCTCTTGTGTATCCTTCCAGAAATGTTTCATGCATACACAAACCTATGGATGCCTGGCGCTATCTAACTTGTAAAAACACAGGTACACACAATTTTTTCTAGTTAGACATCGCTCAATGTCCTTACGTGTAGAACCACCCAGCACACGTGGCACCATTTCCATATCATATTGGTGGCTGTTTATGTTGTGTCCTGTCATTTGTTATCACAAACAGCGCCTCAGTGAGCTCTTTAGATCTTCTGTCTTTGCTTTGTGTGCACTATTTCCATAGGAAACCAATTCCTTCAGGTGGAATTGCTGGGTCAAAGGCGAAGTGTATTTTTAATTTCAATAGATCCTGCCACCCCGTGCAATGTCACCAGCTCACTGTTCCCCAAAACGAGAGTCTCAAGGGCAGATTCTATTTCACTTTGTTTCCCGATGTTTGAGTCCAGCTTGTCCCATTGCAAGTCCACAAATTCCCTCAGCTCCTGCTGTGCGCCCAACTCTAGGCAAATCCTCTCGCACCAGTTATGAACCAGAATCATGAGGCTGGCTGTCAAAAGATTTTTAAGGCCGGGTGCAATGGCTCACGTCTGTAATCCTAGCACTTCGGGAGGCCGAAGTAGGAGGATCGCCTGAGCCCAGGAATTTGAAGTTGCAGTGAGCTATGATGATGCTACTGCACTCTAGCCAGGGCAGCAGAACGAGACTCTGTCTCCAAAAAAAAAAAAAAGATTTTTAAAAAGTCATTCAGATAATATAAATAATGCATGCTCATGTAAGTGACTGAAATATCTCCCAGTGGTGAAGGAAAGTGTTGAGGACATAGTATTAAATGACAAATGCAAAATGCAAAGAATAGCTCTTAATCTCGGATCTGCACGTCACCATCTCTGGGAACCAGTTTAAAATGTAGATGCCAGGCCCCCAACCCCGGAGATGCTGGTTTGGTAGACTTGGGATAGGGCAAGGACAAAAATCTTTATGTTTAGCAAGTTCACCATGAGATGCTCTCCACCCACAAAATGTTGTATATTCACTATAATCCTCAACTGTGATCAAAGAACAAAAAATGAGGAACCCATCCAAGAGTGAACAATGCTTGTCTCTGGGTACAGTGATTCTGTAATTAGCTTTTAGTTTGTGTTTTGCTGTGTTTTCCAAATTTTCCTACTCAGAAATTTTGCTGTTCGGAAAACAAATGGATGCTTTAACAATCTAGAGACTCCCTCCCTCCCCTCTCTTCTTTTTTCTTTCCTTCCTTCTTTCCTTCCTTTCTTCCTCCCTCCCTTCCTTCCTAATTCAGCCCGGAACAGGAGAGACTGGAGAGGCATGAAGATTGATTACAACACATGATCCTGAACTGTATCCCTTTACTCGAAAGAGCATCGTTGGAACAATTATCAAAACTCGAGTGAGGGGCCGGGCGCGGTGGCTCACGCCTGTAATCCTACTCTGGGAGGCCGAGGCGGGCGGATTGTTTGAGCTCAGGAGTTCAAGACCAGCCTGAGCAAGAGCGAGACCCCCCCGTCTCTACCAAAAATAGAAAGAAATTAATTGGACAGCTAAAAATACATAGAAAAAATTAGCCGGGCATGGTGGCGCATGCCTGTAGTCCCAGCTACTTGGGAGACTGAGGCAGAAGGATTGCTTGAGCCCAGGAGTCTGAGGTTGCTGTGAGCTAGGCTGACGCCACGGCACTCACTCTAGCCAGGGCAACAGAGTGAGACTCTGTCTCAAAAAAAAAAAAACTCGAGTGAGGTCTCTGGGTGAGCAGTGTCTGGGAGTTTTTTGATCTAATTCTGCGGTTTTTCTGTAAGTTGGTAGCTTCAGGGCTTTATGGGAGCATCTTACCATCACTTTGGTGGGATAACAAGATTTTTCTGTCACTCCATCCTAAAACATCATACTATGTCTCAGCACTTTAAAAAAAAAAAAATCTAATATTGGGCTTCTCTGGATACCTTACAGATGGAATTCAATGCCCCTTCCACCATAACAAATATTAAAAATATTTTATGACTGCATTGGTAAAATATTAATATAAAATTGATATAAGAACATATTAATATTATATATTAAAAAATTTTCTTTGACCCAAAAGTTCACTTTTTCTCCTGCTGATTTTAAATGAAATGAAAACATTTTGTGGGCCATGGGCACTGTGCCTACTGGGCCTACGGGAGAAGATGGCCCCGAACCAAGAGAGCCTGCCACAGTGTCATTGTTATTGTTCTTTTTTTTTTTTTGAGACGAGTCTCACTCTTTTGCCTGGGCTAGAGTGAGTGCCGTGGCGTCAGCCTAGCTCACAGCAACCTCAAACTCCTGGGCTCATGCAATTCTTCTGCCTCAGCCTCCCGAGTAGCTGGGACTACAGGCATGCGCCACCATGCCCGGCTAATTTTTTCTAAATATTTTTAGTTGTTCGATTAATTTCTTTCTATTTTTAGTAGAGATGGGGTCTCGCTCTTGCTCAGGCTGGTTTCGAACTCCTGAGCTCAAACAATCCGCCCGCCTTGGCCTCCCACCAGAGAGCTAGGATTACAGGCGTGAGCCACCGCGCTCGGCCTATTGTTCTTTATTTTTACAAAAATGAGATCATGCTAAATATATTCCACTGCGAATCTCTTTCATGCTTAATATGTCACAGCCATTTCTACAGTGAACAAGGTACATAGTGAACAACAGACAAAGAGCTCATTCATTCTTTGTAAGAGCTACATAATATTTCATGGCTTGGATTTGCCACAAGTCACAGCCCTGTCCATGTGCCCTTGACCGGCCCTGCACATCCTCTTGCCTGAGCTGTTCTCTGACCATGGGTCCATGGCCACAGGTCCCACCAGGAGAGCCAGAGACATGACACCCTAAAGGGACCCTCCACCTTGAGTGAAGGACAGAGCTTGGTGGAAAATATTCCAGTATCCTCACCCACCAGTGTGATTTATGGGACTTCTGCGGGGTCCCAGGGGCTGTAAGTAACTTGCTCTGACACCTCCAATTTGCATTTTCTCTCTTTTTCTCCTGGTGTCTCCTGGGGTCAACTCCCAAATAAACTGCTTGCAACCGCATCTTTGTCTCTCCCTATTCCTTGAAGGGACCCAAAGTAAGACACCCCTGTTAGTAGGCATTTAGACTGTGGGTTTTTTGTCTCGTTTAGGGCCTCATAAAATAATGATAAAACACACATTCAGGTAGGTGGATCTTTGTGGACTGATGTTTTTATTTCTAAAACAGATTCTCAGCACTGCAATTGCTGGGTCAAAGGGTACATGATTTTTGTTTTGTTTTAACTTGCTAGATATTCTCAGATTATGTCTCCCAAAGATCATAGCAGTTCCTAGCCCCACCCAAGGTGGGTCTCCTCCCCTTCCCAGTAAGGGCTCCATTCTCCTTCTGGAGTTGGACTTTCTCCTCCTTCTGTGGTCGCCCACAGTCATGCAAGAAGCCAAGGGCAGCTGGGTCACGTAGCTGGAAAATTTAGGCAGGAGCTAGGTCACTTCCTGTTTGAGCGACCACAGGTGAGTTCATTAAACCTTTCGGAGGCTCGTTTGTCTCATCTGGAAAAGGGGAATTTGAAAACACTCTTTATCTCAACACAGTATTCCTAGGCAGGGGGAAAGTAGAAATATTAAAGAAAAAAACCTTTTCAAAAACTTAAGAGTTTGGGATATTTTAGGAAACCTTTTTATTTTGAAATAATTCCAGACTTAAAGTCTTATAGTAAGAACAGTCCAAGGAATTCCCTTACACACAGCTGCTCCAATTGTAAAGATTTTACCACACTTGTCTTAGCCTTTCTGTCTGTCTCTCTTTCTCTCTTGCCTGGAGAGAGAGCTGTAGATATAGGATAATATATAAATGATATATAATGTATATGCACATATGACATATGTATACATAAATGTATATTTTTTAATATTCTGAATTATTTAGGAGTAAGATGCACACTGATTTCTCTTTATTCCCGGTTACTTGAAAAACAAGCCCTACAATACCAGGTCGTTCTCTTAAATAACCACCATGAATTTACCAAAGTCAGGAAATTAGCATTGATATGATTCTATTATGTAATCTACAGATCAGTTTTCCCAACAATCTCTTTTTTATCAAAAGTTTAAAAATTTCTCTTCTGGTTCAGGATTCAATCCAGGATTCGTTGTTGCATTTCGTGGGCAAATAATCTCCTTTCACATAGAATGTTCTTCAGCCTTGCTTTGCCTTTCACGACATTGGCATTGTTGAAGAGTGCAAACCATTGCTTAGACAGCACGTCTCACAATGTGGGTTTGAGCAACATTTCCCTGTTATTAGAGCCAGGTTATGCATCTTTGGCGAGAACACCCACGCCGAGGAGGCTGGTGATGTTGGTTTGTCTGGTTCCAAAGCCGTTAACTTTGATTACTCAATTAAGGCGGTGCCTGCCGGACTTCTCCACTATGAAGTTACTGCTCTTCCCTTTGTAGCCGATGAGTAATATTCGGGGAGATGTTTTGAGACCATGTAAATATCCTGTTTCTCATTAAACTTTCATTCTGGAATTTTGGCTTCCATTGGCGATTCTCCACTGAAGAAGTGTCATTATAATGTTTGCAAAATCTTCCTGCATTCTCGAGAAGATTAAAAGCAAGTATGCATCACAGGACCTTTGACCTGCCGGCTCATTTCAAGGAAGGTATTTCAGGGAAATAAGCAATACGAGATGGGAAGAAAGACTTAGATACAAAGATTTTCACTGCAACATCAATTATAAGAGCAAAACTTGGAAATAACCTAAGTTTAGCAATATAGGAAATTGATAACGAGAAGTATGAAGCAGTCTTTAACACAGTGGGCTCAAAGGGATTTTTGCCACATAATGCTAAGTACTGGTAAGATATAAAACTGCGTGTGTCTAAATGCAATGTGAGGTCCCTGATTGAATACAGAACAGATAAAGAACATCAGTGGAAAAGCCGGTGAAATTTGAATAGAGTCTGTAGTTTAATTAATGGTAATGTACCAATATTAATTTCTTGGTTTTGCTAAGTTTACCATGGTTGTGTAAGATATTAATATTAGAGGGAGCTGAGTGATAAACAGGAACTCTCTATATGATCTTTGCAACTTTTCTGTAAGCCTAAAATTATTCCAAAATAAAAACTCCATTAAAAAAACTAACTTGGACATATAAGAAATGTTCGTTATCCTGATTGTGGTGATGCACATGAGCATATCCAAGTGTCAAAATATACACATTAAATATGAGCAGTTTTATTGTATGTCAATTACAAATTAACAGAATTTTTGTAAATAAGAAACCCACTGTATTTGGTAAGCTCCCAATATGTTAAAGTATTTACCTGTTTTGATGAAAAATATCAGAATGTTAATGGGTGTCGGTGTCTGTGGCTAGCAGGACTACAGGTGATGATAATTTTTATTTTATGATTGGCTGTGGTTTCCAAATTCCCTATGGGGCATGCAAGACTAGAATAAACAAGGACAGCCGTTATGTTGCAATGGCCAGACGCATGACGATAGAGCGTGGCTTCCCGTCTGCGAAGCGTCTGGCGTGTGGGAAGGGGGTGAACGCCGTGCCTCTGCCTTGCTCATTAAAAGAATTCGAGTAAATAAAACCTGAAGAAAGAAGAAAACGCTCACAGCTGAGACCCCTGCGGCCCCTGCCCAGATCTCTTCGTAATAAAGAGCCGGAATATATGCACACAGTGATCTGCATGCAGGACCAGGGCTCCTCGGGGTGCGCTGGGGCAGAGGGGTGGTGTTCGGTGCTGGTGGACATGCAGATTCCCAGGCCCCGCCAGCAGCGCCAGACTCAGCAGGTCTAGGGTGGGCCAGGGCGTGTTTCTCAAGCACCCCGGGCGAATCTGACACAGGTGGTCGAGATCCAGGCTCTGTCCCGGGACCCGAGGCTCTCAGCGAGTTTGCCCGCAGATTTGCAGGAGGTGCAGGCAGGTGTGGACAGTATTAATCCTCCAGATCAGAGCCCGGCTGCCTCTAGCTCCTCCCTGCCCAGACTCTCCGGATACCCCACTAGGCCTGGGACGCTCTTCTCAGAAGTCAGGGAGGTAAGTGGTCCCCTTCTCCCTCTGCTTCCGCGAGGGGCAGCGGGCAGGCCGGGGCAGCAAAGTGTGTCTGTTTCCTTGACCACCCAGCTTTGGAGCAGGTTCCTGCCGTGTACTCAATCCGGGGACTCAACCGCCTGCTGGGGTTCAGTGGGGAGAAGGAGGTAGGGGATTGTCCGAGAGAAACCTGGCGTGGTAGGAAGGGTTTGAGACAGGAAGGCCAAGGGGACCGGGCAACAGGGGGACTGGGGGGTCCCCGGAACTGTGAGTGCTGCTGGGATAGAAAGAACGGAGAGGAAGGAGGGACCAGAGACAACCGCTGGGAAAGGACTCTTTTAAAGCACAAGCTACAGGTCATGGGCGGTATTCCTCCTGGAGAGAGGGAGGATGGGTGTGCGGAGAGGGGAGTGGCACCCCCTCCCTTTGTCCCCTTGCAGACTGTGACCTAATTAGGAAGCGGCTCTGGAGCCGGCTGTGGCGGCTGCATCACTTCCCAGGTAATAATTCAACCCAGGAGACGCAGGGTTTGAGTCCCCAGCTCAGACGACACCTGTTTCCTCTCGGCTCCCCTTGCAAAAGCACGTGGTGAATCTTCAGGAAGTGACCTTGATGAGATCCTTCCAAAGGGGACCCGACAGGAAAGCTTATTTGGGGGAATTGGACGGGACCTCGGACATTGTAAGCATCAGAAGTAGAGTTTGGGGCCTCCTATTCAGCAGTGGTGTGAAGGCCAGCCCAGGAAAATCCCCATCAGGGACAGTTCTTCATGGTCTAGCCGGGGCAGCTGATAAGTAAGGGACCACTACAGTATGGCTTGAATAGGAAAAGGGGCTAGACTTGCCCCAAGAAGGGTCCCCAAGCCCAGTCTGGGAAGTCAGGGAGGGCTTCCTGGAGGAGGTGAACCAGCAGAGTTGGCCCCTCCCTCGGAGGCAGAACTCGAGAGTGTTTCTGGCTGAAGGAGCAGCATTAGCTACTTGAATTCTGCAAACGAGGAGCAGGTGGAGGCGGGAAGCTTGCTCAGGAGCTGCAGCGTCACCCAGGAGCTTGATAGAACTGCACATCGTCAGGGCCCCCAAGACCTCCTGGCTCAGAAGCTCTGAGGGGGGGGGCTCAGACATCTGGGTTTTCATAAGCCTTCCAGGTGATGCTGGTGCACGCCGGGGTCTGAGAACCATCGTCTCACAGCTAGTTAGCAGCTGCCATGTCGGGGCTCAGGTCATCTCACCTGCCTGTTCAACCGCGGCAGACTCGGGGTGTTTGCCTGAAAGAATGCAGGAGTGCACGTTCGGGGCGAACGTGAGCTTCAGGGCCTGGCTTGGTGCCCTGCCTGCCCTGTACTTGCTTTGTGATCCTGGACACGCCTTTGCAGCCTGGTTCTCTAATTTGAAATGTGAACGATGGCACCTGGCACCTAGGGGTGTCAGAGACGTGCGGCGCATGCCTACCTTGGTGCCTGGTGCAGGGCAGTGCTGCACGACCCCAACACCCTGGCCTCTGCCACGGCTCGTGCTGCGAGCACCCAGGACTGGGAGGAAACCTTTCACCTGACACATCGCGGGTTCTACCCTGGTATGACCGCAGACCCCTGAGGCGGGCACTGTGATCATGTCAGAGGGGGAGACTGAGGCAGCTTCGTGAACCCCGCCTGGTGGTCTTCCTCACGCATCGCAAGTCACCTGGGGAGAGCACAGATTCCACCAAACCCCAGCCCCACGGCCACAGCTGTTGGCCCTTGTCTGAGTCGCTTGTTTGCTGCGAAATGGTGATGACGGATCGAGGGAGCTTTACGCACAGGTGGACGGAGACGAGCGTGGGGAAGGGGAGATGGGGTGGGGTTGGGGCTGGTCAGCTCTGGTTCCAATGACAAGAGGCTCTGCCACTTATAAATTGTGTGACCTTAGCATACTTTGCTTTTTGAAGCCACAGTTTCCTGTCTATGAACTAAAGGGATACAGATTATTAATAAAGAGGCTGGGTGTGGTGGCCCAAGCCTTTAATCCCAGCACTTTCAAAGGCCGAGGCAGGAGGATCGCTTTAGCCCAGGAGTTTAAGACAAGCCTGGGCAACAGAGTGAGACTCCCTCCACAAAAAAACTTAAAAATCAGCCGGGTGTGGTGGTGTGCATCTGCTGTAGTCCCACCTACTTGGGAGGCTGAGGCAGGAGGATCGCTCGAGTCTAGGAGGTTGAGGTTGCTGTGAGCTGTGATGACATACTGCAGTCTAGCCAGGCTGACAGAGCAAGACCCTGTCTCAAAAAAGTTAAGGCATGCGGCGCATAGTCTATTCAATATGGAGCCTACTGGGTTTTGTTATCATTCTTATTCCTATCATCATTTACGATTTACAGTGTGAGAACTCGAGATGTACCAACTGATTAAGGACCAACGGGGCCATAGGGTCTCATGGGAAAGGTCACAGCTGGAACAGAAGAGGATGACAGGATGGACCCATCAGAGGACTGGAAGGTACCGTGGAAGAGGCCAGGTGGGGTAGGGCTGGGAATACTGGTGAATGTTGAGTGGAGAGAGCCCGGGTCTCAGGGCTCAGGACGCCGAGGGAAGAGCTGCCTCTTCCTGCAGCCGGGGTGGATGCCGGCGGGTGCGCTCACTCTAGAAGCTCGGCATTCAGCGCAGCAGCCACCGGCCGCAGGTGGCTTTAAGCACTTAACGTGGCCGGTTCCCGTGACCAGGCAACTGACGCTTGAATTGTATTTAATTAATCTCAAATAAGTTCTCAGACCTGATCCTTCATTCAGTTACTGGGAAGCTTAAGTGTGTTTGAAACAACTTGGGTATGTGGATCTACTTCATTCGATAGAAAATTTTATTGAACTTAAAATACATTTTCAATAAAAACTTCACACCTGGATTGAGATGTATCATAAGCATAAGATATGTACTGTATTTCAAAGAATTAATCTCCCAAAAAAAGTAAATCTGGTCGATTTTAACAGTGAGTTGAAATAATACTTTTGATATATTGGGTTAAATAGGTGTAATAAAATTCTATCCATTTCTCTTTAACATGGATCCTGGAAACTTCTAAAGTTATGCATACATACGGCTTGCATCTGTTTCTTTGACAGCTCTGCTCTGGAGGGTCCATTCTACTTTTCCAGCATTAGTATTACCGATCCCAGATGAGTACCCCCTGTCCCCCCTCCCAAAAAAGGGAAAAAAACTACTGGACCAATTTGGTAGCCAAAAATGGTTTCTCATTCTTTAAACCTAGGTCAGACACTTTCTCAGATTTTTTGGCTTGTAAATCTGGAAATTGCATGTCTTTCTATCAGAGAATTTGTATTTTCACACTGGTTTGTGGAAGATACTTTTGTATTAAATATGGCACTGATTGCTTTATGAGATTTCTCTACCTTTGGATATTTGGCTTATATTTGATATAAAGTTTAAAGTCTTCATGATCAAATATATCAAATATTTTCTTTATCTTCAGGAACCTTCTATGGTTTCACTTTTTACCACTTGGCTGATTATTTCGTCTGGGCATTATTTTACAAAGTGGTATAAAGCGTGTATCCGATTAATGGGAAACTGGGGGGTGGGGCAACAGCTTTCTATTTTAAATAAGTTTTTAATTACTCAGAACATGTGTATATTTTGTCCTGATTTTCAAAAGATTATAAGGCTAAAGTCCCCTCTCACTACCAACTGTGATTCCAGGGCTTGGTGTGGTCTCCTTCAGACCTTTTGCCGTGCGTTGGTATCTATGCCTTTAGAAACTATCATTCTGATTTTTGGTATAAATAGTGTCATGTATGGACTGTTCTGCAACTTGCTTTTTCACCACTTGTATCTGAGAGCTGTATCGTATCTAGACAAACTTCTTTTCCTTTTTTCCGACTGTTGCGTGGTTTATTATTATACAGATATATCAAAGTTTAGCCATTCACCCACTGGTGGGCATTTGGGTGGTTTCTGGATCTTTTGCTGTTTCACAGGATGCTGCAGGCAACGCCCTGGTCAGGTCGTCTTGTTGACATGGGTAAATGCTTTTTGAGGGCAGATACTGAAAAGGAAGATTGCTTTACCCTCAAGCATGCACGTATTTTATTGCCAAAATAGTCTCCCGAATGGTTAGAGCAATTTACCACAAGCGACACATAAAAACATATGATTGTGTTTAAGTTTTTGGTGACTTAATAGATAGAAACATTTCATTACTTTACAGTCCTCTGATTGCTAATGAGGTTGAACATCTTTTCCTATGACCGTTGGGCGTTTGTATTTCCTCTTCTGTGAATTGTTCATTCATAACCACTACCCATTTTCTTTTATTGGTTTATTTTTTTATGCATGTAAGAGGGTTTTATCCACTAAAACATATTCTACACAAGTATAAATATCTTCTGGAATGTTGCTTTTCATTTTACTTTGTTTTATATTTTGTCATGCAGAACCTTAAAATTGTGGTATTGTCAAACTTACCAGTCTCTTGTGGCTTTTAAAAATTTATTTTTAAAAATCTAATAGCCCAAGGTCATAAATATTTACCTGTATTTCATCATATTTTAATAGTTTTGGTTTTTACTAATACTTATTTTTGTATAACAACATAGGGTTCCAACTTAAAATGTTTTCTAAATCCACAGCCAGTAGTCGCAACACTGTTTAGTGAAGGGCCTTTCTCTGCTTGGGTGATGTAACATATCAAACTTGTTTCTACCTAGGTTTGCATTGTCCTTTGTTGATTTATTTGTATTTCCCTGCTCTAGTATCGTATGGCTTGTTATGTTTTTGGTATCTAGAGGAATAAGCTTCCCTCTTTCCCCCACCCCAAATCATCCTATCTCTTGGATTTCAGAATTCACTTGTTAACTTTTGTGAAGGATCTTATTGGAACTTTGAGGTGTGTTAAATTTATAAAATTTGGGAAAAATTGACTGACATCTTTGATATTCAGTGTTCTCATTCATGAACATGGTGTATCTCCCCATTTATACAAGTCTCTTTATCCAGTAAAGACTTAATAATTTGCTCTCTAAGAATCTTGTTTCTTGTAAAGTTTGTTTTCTTGATGTTAATTTGATTCTTTTTAACTTCCTATTTTCTACTTGTTTGTTTTTATGTTGCTATAGTATCTGACTACTTTGCTCTCACTTTAAATGATTTGTCAATTTCTTCCCTGAGCATTTTTCTAGCTTGGACAATTATCTTTAAATAATTGCAATTTTGTAAGTACCTTCCTAATACTAATTTCTATGATATAAGCTACAACCTCCAGTACAATTTTGAAAAATAGCAATGATTGTATGCATCTTTGCCTTGTTAGCTTTAAAAAATTGTGCCCATTTTAAGATTATTCAGTTGCATTGGTTGGAGGTTTAATTCTTACATTGTACTGCTCTACTTATTGAAGCTTTATCATCTTTTAATGTAGATGGCTGAGTCACCACCCGTCTTTTCCCTTTACTAGTGCTTTCTTAATCTTATGTCTTTCTCATCTTTAAACGTGAACAACAGCTTGGTTGGGCATATAATTGTTAGGTCATAGCTGCTTTCCTCAATTGTTTAAACTTTGTTCTATTTTATTCTGGATTTTTTGGGGGCAGGAGAAACCCATTGGCGATTGTGGTTAACCTTTATTTTATCTTCCTGGATGTGTGCAGAACTGTTTGTTTATTCTCATGACATAGAAACTTTGCCAAGCTAGAGATCTCCTTTGACCAGTATTGTTTCTCATAGTGAGTCTTTCTGATCTGTAAGATGAGAACTATTTGCAGCTCCAAATAATTTCTTCAGCTACGTCTTTGCTAATTCTTTGTTTTAGTTACTTGGAAAAACCATCAGTTTCATGATTCACTCTTTCTGCCATATTATCTCCTTTCTGGTGCTTTCTGGTCTTTAGACTTTTCTTCTGCTTTGTGGGACAACTGAATGTTCTGATGTCACCTCTGCTCATGACTCCAGTGCTGTTGATGTGTTGACCCTCTCTTTAGCGCAGTCCCATCTTCTGTGACAAGGGACTCTTCTGCCTTTGGGGGTGGTTCTACTTGGGCAGAAGATTTCTTACGGTCTTTTTCAGTGACAACTTTTTAGATGATAATAATGGATTAGGCTGCACATCTATGATTTTTGAATGCTCTAATAGGCACCATCTGATTTGATTGTCACAGTCCTGCTTTAGAGGGATTAGTATGGACTTTGGATGGATGTGATGATCCAGGGATGTCCTGTAGCCACTCAGGATGTCACAAGTCTTAGGGTAAATTCAGAGCCTGTGTTAACTCCTGGTCCTCAAACTGGCCATTGACTCACCCAGGTAGCTGCTTAAAAGCATTCTTGCAGAGTGCTTACTATTCACCGTACCTGCTTACAGGAAGCACACACTAGTGCCTACAAAAGGCAGGGTCACCCAGGGCTCAAGAGCATGGCCTCTGGACTTGGAGCACATGGTTGACATCTCAGACTGTCCACTGTGTATCTTGAGCCTCGGTTTCCACATCTGTAAAATGGATGATAATAGTACCTACCTGTAGGGTAGTGGTGGTGATTAAATAAAATAATTCATATAAATCATAATACTTAGTACACTGTAAATACTCAAATTTTGGCTTCTTTTAATTACCATTGTATTTTCATAGTCATTGCCATCTTGTTCCCTAATCTTTTAGGATAGAACTAGACACGTCACATTTAGACTTTATCTCCCCTGGCAGCTCCTTCCACTCCATCGGTTATCTCGCTCACATCCCACATGGTGTACAAAGGTGCTTTTGCTTTTTGCGTAACTGATACACCCTGCTAAAGACCAAGGTCGTGGTAATTTAGAGTTCATTGCTTAGGTCACAGTACCTTAGAGGAAGCCCAGTTGGCTGGCTATAAAAGGTAAGGTGTCCATGAGAAAGTTGGGGCTCATACACATTTTGGTGCACGTGGTTAAACCTTCATTATTTCTTTCAGAGTCAAGGTTCTCCGTGATTTCAAGTGACAAACTGATATTGCATAACCTTGTCAAAAATGAGCACGTGCACCTGAGCAGAAAAGCAAATATGCGTGATTGTACCTTTGACCCTGAGTGCTGGGCTGCTTTTAAGTCTCTTCTTGGATGGTTTACTCCAACACGGTGGCCCTGGGAAGGTTTCTCACGGGCTCGAGAGGTGGTGGAGGGTGCGGGAAGGAAATGAGCAAGACTTTTGTCTTGGTTCCCCTCTTAGTCCTTGAGTTCAAAAAGCAGAGGCATCCGAGTGTCTGTCAGGTTGATGAATTATTAACATCTACCGGTCTGCCGCTGCTCTGCCTGGGAACACGGCCAAGGGCTCGCTCCTGTTCTTCCCCCTCTCTGGCTTGATCTGCAGCTTTCGTCTAGTTTACAACTTGCATTATTATTACAAAAAAAAAAAAATGTGAAGGTTGAAAAGAGATTTTAACCTCGAGCACCATCCCGCCCAGTGGGTTTGTTGGGTGGTGGGGGAGACGCCACTGAGGGGAGGGAAGTGGGGCTGGTGGCTTCCTGGGTCTGCTACCTCCCATCTCAACCAGAGCAGCCTCCCTTACCGATTTTATAAACTGCACGCTGGTGCGAAGCCCAAAAATCAGTCGGCGTTTCCTGGCCCCTTAAGCTCTAGATGCGATTTTTAACTCCCTATTCTCTGGATTTTTAGAAGTTCAAAGTACTTTCCATGATGCCCCCAAATCCCAGGTCCTTCTGGTAGTGTTATCATGGTCTCTGATCTCATGCTTGTATCAAATTCTTATTTGCAGCCCGACTACTTTGTGTCCCCGGGCCGTGCTGGGACGGGGCTGCTGCCTCTAGGAGAAGACTGTGTCCCTGGTGCCTTGAATACTTAGCAGTGACCTTGCAGGGTCCCCGCGGCAGATAACACGATACCCCTATAAAAACAGGGGAACCGAGGTCAGGACTGGCCGGGAACCAGCATGGTGTAGAGGAGAGAAGAACAGGTTTTCGTGTTAGAATGCCCTCCTGTGTGATCTCCAGCACCTTCCTTCACTTCTGAGCCACTTTGTTTATCTGGAGAATGGGGCTAAAACTTCCTTTTTCAGTCATTCTGAGGACAACTAATGCTTATCAGGCACCTGACATGCAATAAAACACAAACTGAAGGTAAACATCACTCTGTCTCCAGCGCAGAATTTCTCCCTCTTCCCTCCCCACTTTCCACAGGGGAGAGGAAGAAACAAACACTGACTTCCTTTTTTGAGATGCACCATCCCCCTGTGTCCTCGTGGCTCAGTGAATTATTGACAGTGTGTAGGGTCAGCAAACCTTGGTCCACCTATTTGGTAAACAGAGGCTAATTGGAACACAGAAGTGTTCACTCATTAGATTTGAATAGTTGCAACAAACATCTAACAGCCTGCAAAGCCTAAGATGTTTCTGTCTGACTCTTTACGGAGACAGTTTACTGACCCCTGGATTACAGCAACAATTTCTTACAGCGCTGGAAGTCGAGCTGTCATCGGTGTGTCTAATTGGAGCAGGAGAAGGGTCATTCAGCTCGATAAATCAGCCAACAAGGGCCCATGGCTCTGGGCCCGGCTTGTGTTTGGGGAGGGAGTGGCCACAGAGCCCTCGCCTGTGTCCCCGCTCCCAGGAACCTTCCCTCCGCTTGTGAGGATGAAGAAAGCGTGTGTGAGCCACAGCCCAGAGCCTGCCTCCAGTCTCGGACACCAGTTAGCTTTGACCTTTTCATCTGTCTGGGCCTCAGTTTCCCCATCTATCACATAGTGATGCTAGGATGCACCTTCCCCAGCCACATGCAAAGTAAAGACTGAGTTTTAATAATAAGTGCTTGACTTGAATGGCATTTGGGATACGTGATCATTCATCTCACCTCTTCTCCCAACTTTGCCTAGAAAATAGTGTCCCTCTCCTAGAATGATGTGAGGGTCCCTCGGTAGGATCTATTTGTCCCAGGCCAGCTTTCCCACCTTCATTCTTCCTCTTCCTTACACATGTCGCCTGCTTTAGCCACCATGTTATTGTCCCGTGACCCCACCTCTGCCCGAGTGCCCCACCACAGCCCCCAGTGCTGACGAACCACAGCAGGTGACCCTGCTCTGAGAAGGCCAAGGACCACAGAAACGCCATCTGTCTGCCAAGGGCATCGCCAAGGACACCTGGGTCCCTCCAGCTCAGATCTTAAGATTGCCAAACTTTCAACTAAATTGGGGTCACCGATTCCATCTCTGTCCTAGTCCCCTTCTCTGTCCCAAAGCACCGGAGCAGATGGCAGTCGTTTTCTTCCATGCCCCTCTGTCTCTCTCCTAATTAACATGTGTCTTCCTGCTTCAGAGCCCATCTCAGCAGATGGTAAATGTCCGTGTCAAATGTTCCCATGGGGACAGAGGAGGAACTTGTAGTGGCTTTAAGGAGTGGTGGAAGGGACGTGCCAAGAACCTCAAGTAGACACTCGCATACCTCCTCCCTCCTGTTCCCCGCCTCCGGTCCAAGGGACCAGTCCCTGTGGCTGTCCTCGAATCCGTGTCTCTCCCCAGCCAGGGCCAGGCTTCCTTGCCTTCCCGGTAGATGCTGCAGTAGTCTTCTGTTGGGTCCGCCAGCCTCTGGCCTTGTCCTCCCGTCTGCTCCACAGCTGCGAGATGGGCTGTTCAGAAGGCATACTTGAGGCCAAGACCTGGTCCATCGGGTGGCTCTTGTCCATAGCTCCAGGAACTATGGCCCTGACACTAGTCACTACGTACCTCCCCCCGGGAGGTGGCCAGGGATGAGGGGCTCGAGTTATTTCTGTTATGCGCGCATGCGTGCGCACACACGAGCACTCACTAGCTCTCTTCCCCTAACTTCATTAGATGGTATCAAATAGACCTCCAGCGAGCTTGCGCTAGTGGACGCACCATCAGCCGTGTGCAGCGGGAATCGTCCTCATTTTCCTCCTCGTCGATATTTGTGTTCTCTCTGGCTGCTGTAACGAGTTACTGCTAATGTGGCTTAAAACTACACACATAACCTTACAGTTCTGTAGTTCAAGAGTCCAAAATGGGGCTCTCTGGGCTGAACTCAAGGTGTGGGCAGGGCTGTGTTCCTTAAGAGGACCCCAGGGGAGACTCTTTCCTTTTTGTTGCTCCTAGAGGCCACCTGCGTGCCTTGGCTTGAGGTCCTTTCCTCCTCCAAAGAGCATCTCTGACCTCTTCTGCCACCTCCTTCCACTTCTGAGGACCCTGTGACAACACTGGCCCCCCCCCCAGATGATCCAGGGTAATCTCCCATCTCTGCTCAGCTGTTTAGCGACCTTCATTCCATCTGTCTCCTCTGTCCCTTCGTGCCCTGTTCCGTGACATTTCCACAGGTTCCAGGGGCTAGGATGTGACATCTTCAGTGGGCCATCTCTCTGCCCACCACAGCTTATCAGGCTTTTTGACTTTTGCCAGCCTGGTGTGCATGAAACGATAGATTGTTATCTTAATTTGGATTCACACGAGGAATAGTGATGCTTTGAGGCTGAGCAGCAGCCGTACCCCTAAGTGTCATTAACGTGAGTGTTTGGTATCTTCCTGCTTTGGGCCCCAAACGAGGTGAGCAATGGGGGGACACTCACTGGCCTTGGGTTTGAATCTGGCTCTGACTCCACCAGCCGTGGGACCTTGTACGAGTTCCCTCCTTTCTGGGTCTTGCCTTACAGAGTGGTTCTGAAATGTGTTACATACCTGGCCTGTAATAGATGCGCAACAAACAAACAATGACTATTTCTCAAACCAGGAAGATGAGTGGGATTGAGGTTGGATCTGTCGGGCGAGAGTGGGGACAGGAGGCAAAACAGCCCGGCCTGCCTCTCCTGCCTCCATTGTTCTCATTGCGGTGGGATGAAGTTTTGTGCCTTCAGGAGACTGGCCAGTTCGCACGGTGTGAATGTCATGCCATATTCACACAGCAGACAACCCCTAAACGAGGGCAGATTCTTCATTGTCCAAACTGGGCTCTTAATTCAGGTATGAGAAGGTTGCTCATCATAGCCAGGCTCTGTGGGTAAGACCTTGTGATTGTTTGGGAGTGGAAGGAAGAGTTCTGATTGCTTTCGTTAACTCAGTCTCTAGTGGAATTCCTAGACCTCTACAAGGGCTGCCATGTGTGGTTGGGCAGATTGCACGCAACTCCAGGATGTTCCTTGATCAGGCAAGTGGGATATGAAACCCAACCTGTGCCCCGTTTGCCAAGCCTGTGAGACTAAGCCCAAGGCTGCATCTACCTAGGGAAAGAAACTCTTCTTTCTTATTTGCACAGAGGCACCTTACAGGCTAATGGCAACCTTGTCCCTGGGTAACATGTGACCAAAGTGCACTCAATGCATTTGGGGCAGTGAGGGGCAAGTTTTTCCTTACCTCCAACAGAAACCTACAGAGCAAGTCTGCACTATGCCTACTGAAACAGGGACCCTAAAGCACTGAGGCTCTTATTTTTTGGCCACGTGTAGCAATGAACACACATTTGACATAATGTGCTTTAAAATGAAGAATGCTATTTGTATTCATTTCCTAAGAGATAGAAATTTCCATACCGATGTCATGGGACTTCAGGGTTCTCCTAAATTCCTTCCGTGACAGCTTGGTCAGGTTTGTCCTTGTGGGCTGATTGGGGTGGGGGGGATGAGGGATATGAAAGATTGGAGAGAGACGCGTTGTGACTGGAACATGGCCAGAAATTAGTCCCGTGGCCACACTTAACTGCAAAGAGGTTGGGGAATGTAGCCTATATCCTGGGTGGCCACGTGGCCCATTAACACTGATTACCATGTGAGTCATATTTAACTGAGACTGGTTTTGAGCCCGGGGCCTCATGAAGTAAAACCCTCTAGTTGTTTCATGAAAATCTTATTTGTTGATGTTCTTACTGTTACAATTAATATTGACAATCCAATTTTAAAATTGTGGATTGTACTGCATATAACTCATGCACAGAAAACAAATAACAAATTTAGAAAGAATCGTTTTAATAAAACACTGGCCCCAGGGAAGAAATCTTTTTCTATTGTGGCAGTTAATGTGTTAAAAATGGGACAGTCTGTGCTTATAGAAGGAGGGGGAGCAGAGATTGAGGGACTTGATGAATCTCTGCCTCAGTGGCCTCCAGAAGCCACCCTGGCCAGGCCACTGGGAAGGACCTCACGACATGCAGCACATCGAACTCGTCCTCAACGCAGTCACATAGCCCGGCCAGATTCAGCAGTCTTGGACAGAAAGTTCTAGAAAGGGGTAGAAGAAAAGGCCAAGGACATACAGATGAAAAGAGGAGGGAAATAGTCCCAGATGCCTCTTGTCCTGTTCTTTCGTTCTTAGTTCCAAGGCCTCTCAGCAGGAAGAAGGTGGCCGGTGACAGCTGTGAGGATGATGACCCTCCTAGGACAAAACTCTTTGCTGCCGGGCCTCCGGCTCATCTATGGTGACTGCTCTCATGGAGCCAGCTGAGAAGAATGTCGTGAACTTCCTAGAATGCAGTGGTTGCCGAGGCGGGGGTCCGCGTGCCCCAGAGGGATGCATAGGACAGTTCCCTGGGGGGGGGACACGTAAATCCAAACAGAAATTCTACTTCTGAAAATCTCATTGTGTTAAGATTTTCCTTTGTGGTATGTTTTATAACATAAATAGCACGTTAGAATACATCATTTCTAAACTTGAAACTGTATTGCAAGTTTACGTTAAGAATTTTCGCTGGCAAGGGCGTATGACAACGTTCGGAAGTGCTGCACCAAAGGGGGGGTGACGACACGGTAGCCCCTTCACCCTGAGCCCCTGTACAGAGCCGGCTCCTTCCCTGAAACACGTGCGTCAGTCACGCAGAGGGTGCCCGTCTTTCATATGGAAGTAAGTGTTTTAGCGTAGGGAGCCCAGAAATAACATTCGAAATTAAAACATCCGTCTGGTCAAATGCTGTCATTCAGCACAAAGTTTCCTCTAGGCCGTCATAGGTTTTTTTTTTAATCCAGATATTGTCACGATTTGCTTCCTGGATGTCGGGGGTGGGGGGAGGTTGGTCTTTGCCTCCACTTTTCCCTTTTTACCCCAGACGTGTGTTACTGGCCATGGTGGGAAGCTGCCTTGAAATTCAGACTGGACGTTTGTTCGGTAGCAGAACGCTAGACCTTGAAAGCAAACCGCGTACAAGTAAACACAGGCAGTTAAAAAGCCTCCTTTCAAACAGTTATACGCGGTCATTGGTGCTTTCTCGGTAGCTTCTTACCTTTCAACGTAATTTTCCACAGTTGGTGTAGGAGAGCAAGCAAAATGGCCAAGCACGGTGGTAACATTGGTTATTTTCTCTCTCTGACTCTGATATCCGTCCATCTGTCCGTCCACTCAACAAACGGTCACGGAGCACCTGCTCTGGGGGCCGGGAACCTCGGACAGAACAAATCACTGCCTTACGAAAGTGTATTCTAGTGGGGGAAGAGAACAAATTAGTAAGACACAGTGTGTCCAGCGAAAACTATCAGGAAGGAAGAAAGGCTGTGGGGAAGGAAAACCCCGTCAGAGGGTCACTTGCAGTTTTAAATGGGGTGTCTTGGGAAGGCCTCGCTCGGGGAGCGACGTTGCAGCAAAGACTTCCAGGAGGGTGGGGTGAGCCATGGTGAGACATGGGGTGGGCTTTATCTCAGCACCATGGACATTTTAAACTGGATAGTTCTGTGCTATGGGGTGTCCTATGCTTTGTAGGATGTTCAGCATCCCTGGCCTCTACCCACTGGGTGTCAGTAGCACCCCCTGTCCCTGTGAGACAAAGCTGTCTCTGAACATTACCAGATGTCCCCAAGGGGCAAAACTATGCCCCTATTGAAAACTGCTGCTCTAGGGCAAGAGATTCCCAAGCAGCAGAAACAGCAGGTGCAAAGGTCCTGAGGGAGGAGAGACAGGAAGGGAGGGGCAGAGTGAGTGATGGGAGAATGGGGGAGGGGAGTCCCAGAGACAGGCCATCGTAAGTCCTCATTGAGTTGTGCACGTGTGGGTGTTCTTGTATATGTGCTGGACACATGCACTAACTTCTGGGAGTACAGCTAAGAGCAGAAATGCTGGCCCATAGGACGGGCATGTATTCAAGCTCAGTAGATACATCAGTCTTCCAAAGGGCGTGTTCCAATGTCATCTCCCACCAGGGCCATATGAGAATTCCAGTCACACCATATCTGGACCAATGCTTATTTCCTGTCTTTTTCATTTTAGTGTTTTGGTGAGTATGAACTATTTTCTCGCATCTTAATTCACACTTTACTGATAACCGATGACTCGATACTTTTTCATGTTCATTAGCCATTCTTCTACGAAGTGCCTGTTCAGGTCTTTTGCCCATTTCTTCTATCAGGTTGTCTGTTCTATTGCTTCGTAGGAGTTCATGTTCCAGATCTGAGTTGTTTGTGGGATATATCGATTGCAAATATCTTCCCTCACCCTATGGGTTTGAAGATCGCTGTTTGTAATAGTTTCCTATTGCATAAAAAATTACCACAAACAGTCACTTAAAACAATCCATGTATATAGCTCACTTCTGTAGGTTAGAAGTCTGGTATGGAATGGCCAGGTTCTCTGCTCAGGGTATCATTAAGTTGGGTGGAGCCCTCATCTAGAGGATATGGGGAAAAAATCAAGTTCATCTTTGTCATTGGCAGGATTTGGTCCTTGGAGCTGTAGGACCAAGGCCCCTGTTTCCTTGCTAGTTGTCACTTGGGGGCTGCCTCCAGCTCCTCAGGGCTGCCTGAACTCCCTTCCACATAGCCCCTTCCCTCTGCAAAGCCGGCCACAGGACTTAACATCCTTCACACACTTTGGATTTCTGGCCTCCTGGCTCGGCCACCTCTAGACCCAGATTTAAAGGGCTCACGCCATTAGGTCAGGCCCACCGTGTAACTCCTTCTTGAGTAGCTCGGAATCAACTGATCAGTAACCTTAATGACATCTGCAAAATCCCTTTTGCCTCCACATGAAGTGACATCCCACAAGTCCTCACTCTGGAAGATCATTGGGGCTGTCCTAGATGTCTTCCTACCAGGTTATTCAAATAGACTGGTCAGAGTGGGCCTTACTGGCTGAGGTGGTCACACTTGAGCAAAGACTTGGAGACAGATCCTCCTAAGCAGAAGATACGGCAACTTCAAAGGCGTTGAGATGAGGGTGTGATACCCAGGGGAGGTCAAGGCAGCTGGAGGAGCTGAGGGCAGAGTCCTGGGAGATGAGGCTGGGAGGCTACTAGGGGCTGGAGGGCATGTGTCACGTAGGCTATTGTTAAGGAGTTTGGATTTTACTCAAAGAAATGCAAAGCCATTGGAGGGGTTTGAGAAAAAGTGACACTTTCTGGTGGATCATTTAGGCAGCTGAGCCAAGAGTCACGCATAGGAGACCGGGACGGAAGCAGGACCAGAGACGAGAACGCCACGATCCAGGTGGGAGGGCAGGTGCCTGGAGGAGGCTGGCCAAGAAGGCAGACGCGCCAGGGCCTGGATGTGTTTTGGCAGGAATCACTGATAAGCCAGGTCTGCGAGGCTTGCCAGAAAGGAAGGAGGACAGAAAGATGGTTCCTAAGGTTTCCTGCCTGCTCATTGTCGTTACTCCGGGACCCTGAGAGGGGAAGACCAGGCGCTCTGCGTGGACATGTTGGGTTTGAGATGCCGGGTGGCGTTGCCAAGTGAGAAGGTGACGGTACAGGTCTGGCTCGCAGGGGCAGCATTGGTTACAGATGTAAATTCGGGAGTCAACGGGATCTGGCTGCTGCTTGCAACCAGGAGACTGAAGTCACTAAAGCGGAGAGCAGGGTCCCGGACCGAGCACTGCAATGCTCCACAGTGAGCGGCTGAGGGGCTGCGTCCGGAGGAGGAGGAGGGGGGACACCAGGAGAGGTGGGAACCCAGACAAAGGGTTGTGAGGAGGAGAGCGCAGGCTGCCCCGTCAGATGCTGTAAATGGCCGCGTAACATGAGGACCAAGACCCAACCATCGAGCGTTGCTATGTGGGAGTCATTGGTGACCTTAGCACAGGTGCAGTTTCAGTGTGGTGGCCAGGCAAACGCTGTGTCAGGGGGTGTTCAAGGGAGACTGGCAGGAAAGGGACGTGTATGAAAAGTGTATGAGTCAGGACAGGGGAGGTTATGCTGCGGTGACAAACACCCCCAAGGTCCCTGTCTTCACACAGTAAGCTTATTTCTTGGTCATGTCTGTCCCATACAGCTCAGCAGCAGGGCTTTGGGCACTGTGGTTCCCTGGGACCGAGGAGGGTAGAGGGTCTCTCTCAACGTGAACTTGTGTGACCACCAACCGCAACAGAAGGGAGGAAGGCGGGTCCTGCACCAGCCTTTCGAGCTGTCGCCTGGAGTGGACACGTATCACTTCCTTTCAGAGTTCATTGGTCAAAGCAAGTCATGCGGCTGCTAGGTCTAACTCACAGAGCGTCTAGAAGGAGAGAACCAATGAACGGCACTAATGAATAACACAGAAGCCGTTGCCTGTCGTTGAACTTTGTGAATCACTTTATTTACTTGAAAAATATTCGAGGGTGCACTGCTATACCGGGAAGTTATTCTGGGGGCCGAGACGTGGTGGTGACTACGGCGGAGTCCCACCCTCGCCGAGCGCACAGGGTGGTGGGGTAGACCAGCCGCGTGCTGGTGGACAATTCACTTGGGATAAAATAGATCGTGGAGGGGTGTGTGGGGCATTATGCAGATGGAACAGCCAGGGAAGGCCTCCCTGAGGAGACCACATGTGAGGAGTCACAGGGGCAAGCATTTGTCGCAGTGTGACCTTGAGTCCAGGACTAGCTGGGCCCAGAGAGTCGGGTGCCAGGGGCAGGTGGTGGCAGGAGTCAGGGCCACGGTGAGGCCTGGTGTCTCCACCTGAGCCCACGCAGAGCTGTTGGAGAGTTCTCAGCGCGCGGACGCCATCTGATTATATTTTCGAAACATCACTTGGTACAATGGGATAACTCGGCGATAACAGAATGAATTATTGATACAACACTGTGGATGAAGCTCAAAGATGACCCCAAGCAGAGGAGGCCAGACACGACTAGCAAGTGCCGTGTGATTTGATTCACGCGATGCCAGGGACAGGCAAGCTGATCCATGGTGACAGGAGACCCAGGGCGCTGCCTGGTGGGCTGGGCGTGGGAATTAACCGGAAGGGGGAAGGCGGGGACTCTGGGATGACGAAGAGTCTGTGTTTTGTTTTGTGAGGTGGTCACACCGGTGTGTTACACATGTACATGTGATGTACATATACATGTACCTGGTATATATAATTTGTGTATATATTACATATTTACATTATGCACGTGTGTCTATGTATATATAAATATAAATTAACTATTTAGATTATTGTGGGGAAAAAAGATTGGAGACAGTATGGAGACCAGCTGGAAGGCTTTTGGGGTGTCCCAGGCACCCCGCAGGGTACAGTGGCGACAGGTGGAACAACATAGATGGATTTGGATTGTGTGTTAGTTTCCTCCTAGAAATGACCATCAACTTGGCAGCTTAAAAGAACAGGGGTTTCTTCTCTAGCAGTTCTGGAAGCTGGAAGTCTGGTCTCGCGGTGTCGGCAGGGCCCTGCTCCCCCCAGCCCCCGAAGGCTCCGGGGAAGGATCACTCTTAGCCTCTCCCTGACTCCGGTGGTCGTCAGCAGTCCTGGGCGTTCCTTGCTGTGTCGTTGCGTCACTCTTGTCTCCTCACGTGGCTTCTGTGTCTCTAGCTGTCCTTTCCTCTCTTGTAAGGACACCAGTCCCTGGATTTAGGGCCCACTCTAACCTGGTGTGACCACATGTTAGTTTAACTGCATCTGCAAAGACTGTGTCCAAATAAGGTAACATTCGGAGGTTCTGGGTGGACCCGAACTTGAGGGGGATGCTAGTTGACCCACTAGAGACAGATTTTGGGGGTGGAGCAGGAACGGCTCACTGATGTGTTTGGGTGTCGTGGGAAGTGGGTGGTGGATGAAAAGTCACGTGTGACTCAAGTTTGAGTCTGAACGAGCGGGTGGAGGCGCCCCCACCGAGACGGGGTTAAGGAGGCCACAGGTCTGTTTGAGATGCCCGAGTCTGTGGATCTGCAAGCTGGGGAGTCGCGGGGCAGGGACAGTGTCCAGGGCGACGGGTAAGTTGTCTGGGGAACAGAGACAGAAAAAGGCTGAGCATCCAACCTTGAGCCTTGAAATCGGGAGGTTTCAGGACAAAGGCGCAGACTGCGGAGCCGCAGCACGTGTGAGCCCTCTTACGATAACAACAAAAACAGAAAGTAGATTAAGACACCGGTCACACTGCGGAGAGAAATCAAAATCATTTCCATGTGTTCGTGTACCTTGACAGAGCAACCTGCTCTAATTCGCCTCATCCATCTCGAGCAGGACTGCGAAACACTTCTGCTTTCCGGAGGATGAAAAAGCTATTACAATGCTCAGGCTCAGAAAATTTCCAGCCTCAGGCCCATCTAGATTTTGCTCTTCTTCTTGCCAGGGTGAGGTAACCACACAAGGGACTTGCTGAGAGAGACCTTCCGCACGGGCACGGGATTCCCAGGCGCTGGAGAAAAGGGCGTTCTCGAAGCTTTCTGCTTCCAGCAACCTTGTCCTCAGAGACGGTCTCTGGGATGAGGGTCACCCGAGGTCTCGTGATCCCAGGGTGCTTCGGGGCCCAGGTGCACCCCCATCCGCTGCTTCAGGGTTTGCAGCCACCTGAGCAGGGATTTGAAATGGAGGCTGAGAGACCAACGTGTCCCCCACTTCCAGGCCACACCTGCTGGGGGGATGGGCAGAGCTGGGTGCAGTGATCACTGACACACAAGTCAGAGCCCGTGCCCGCAAGGCCAAAGGTCTAATTCGCATCTTTGTGGCCAGCCTTTGAGAGAAGTCTTGTGGAAGAAGGTGGGATAATTGGGCCTTTTAACCAAAAGCGATGGCAAAAAGCCCCAAAGATAAATGATCATTCATTCACTTAATTACTCATTCGCTTAACAGATATCTACTGCGTATCTGTTTATGCTACAGCATTGGTGACTAAAGCCAACATGGTCCCTTCCCTCTGCAGCTAAGTCTCGCAGTGGCAGCTGCATTACATGAGCAAATTTAAAAATCCTTCCAGGGTTTGAGAGGCTGCAGAGGGGTGGATGGTAGCCGAGGAGGGGAGGGAAGGCTTCTCTGGGAAAGCGACCTAGAAGTCGGGCCCTAACGATGAGTAAGGCGGGAAGAACAACCCAGGCAGGGGAACTGGTATGTGCAAAGGCACTAGGGTAGGTACGGGCTTGGCATGCTGGAGTCACAGGAAGAAGAGCAGGGAAAGAGAAAAAGGCACAAGACACGTGCAAAAGTAGGTTCGGGTCAGTATGAAAAGCGAGAGTAGAAGGCCCAGGAGGACGTAGGAAGGGACCACACGGTTCTACGTGGCACCTCCCCTCCCATCTTCCATCCTTTCAATGCGTCCAAAAACACTGAACTTCACCCACCTGCTGAACCTGCTCTGGTGCTCGTGGCCCATGTCTGGGGACTCCTCCCCCGCGGGAGCAGGGGAAGACCCCTTCCTGGACAGAGGTCTCCCTCCCTCCCGATTTGGAAAATCTATGAAGTTCTGCAGACATTCGTGGACCCTGCAGTGGCCCCTTGCTGCCATGTATTTAATCCTCCCGTGCCTGGGTTTGCTCATCTGGGACGAGGGGACAGTCACAGCGCCTGCCTTACAGGACTGTGGGAAGGAGTCATTCGTGCAAATGACTCCACACCAGGCCTGGCGTCTCCTTGGCACTCCGCGCATGTCTGCACCGAACGCTTCCCCTGACGTGGGGTCGTTTCCGAGGCGGAAGGTGGCCTCTGAGCTCAGGCTCAGCTGGCGTCTGTCCCAGGGTGACAGCTCGTCGGGCTACTGGGAGATGTACAAATTCAGAAATCCGCGCAAATGGGACTTCTATGAGAGCATCGCTTCACTTTTCCCCATGACTCCCGAATTGGCCCTCTGTGTTCTTGGTCTCCATGTAAATATTGTTGCTTAGGACACAGCAGGAAGACACAGCAAGTGGACGCGTGAGGTAGCAGTCGGGACATTCACAGGATGACATTGTGAAATAAGAATAAATGTTTTTTTCTGGAAAAGGCGCATCTCAGCTGTTCCCTTTCCCATGTCCATGGGACCTCGGGGGTTGGTGTCTTGGGAAGGCAGAGGTGAGGCCGCGGTTTGGGACATTAAGTTAAATAAGGTAAAACGTTTCTTCTGCACTTGTGTAACATTTACTAGCACCCACCGTGTGACTGTTTCGCAGGCCGCAACTTGGCTATGAACGAAACTTGGGCCCTTCCCTCTGGGGCTTACGTCCTTGTCAGGGAGACACATAAACAGACCCACACGGTGTCCAGAGGTGCTGCGTGCTTTGGGGACTGACAGCAGAGCCGAGGGTGCCAGGGCCTTTGCTGGAGCCCGGTGTCTGCAGCAGGTCGCGCAGGACAGCTGTGCCGATCAGGACTCCAGGGACAGGAGCTCCCCAGTCCCATCAGACTCCCTGGGGGTGGGGCCTGGGTCACTTAGAGCACCCAGGTGACTCCAACGTACAGACAGGTTTGGGAGCCACTGTCACAGGGTGTTGGTGATACAATGTCCTCTCTCGATAGGGTTTGGATTGTGCAGAAACCTTGACACGAGGGAGCGATGAGATCACGTTTACCGTCTTTACTCCTTTAAAAAGTGGGAAGAGCAGGCGGGAGGGCTGAGATCAAGGGAGTGACACAGCCTGATGCGAAGGTCGCCCTGCGTGCGGCATGGGGACCAGATCGAACGGTGGTGCTGCGGAAGGGGGAGTCGGGAGGGTGGCGCGGCATCCCCAGCGCTGGACCTGGAGGACAACGTGGCTCAGACCGCAGCGGGGACGGGGTCAGGTGTGAGATCTGTCGCCAAGGTGGAGCCAGGGGTGTTCACTGCCCACTAGATGGGAACGAGACGGGGGGAGTCCAGGGCTGATGGTCTCCGCAGCTTCCCCCAGCCCAGGGGAGGAGCAGTTCTGGGGCACGTCGGTGCAGTCCGAGACGCTTGTCAGGCCGGGCGGATGGAGGCGTTGGCCGGGCAGTGGGATGTGGGGCCGACACCGGGGATCGGGACCGTCCCCCACAGGGCTGCGCTGCCCGGTACAGGAGCCGCTACTGAGTGGGCTACTGAGAACGCGGAACGCGGCTGGTCCCAGTCGAGATTGCACTAAGCTTAAAATACAAACCAGGTTTTGCAGACTCAGTAACCCAAAATGTAAAATATCTCTAAGTTTTAAAATAAGGCTTGCATATTAAAATAACATCTTAAAATAATGATTGCATGTTGAAATGACATCTTAGATGTATTGGGTTAAGTAAAACATACTCTTCTAATTTTTACTCACATCTTTTTACATTTTTAATGGGGATACTAGGAAACTTTGACATGTGGCTCACATGCCATTTCTGTTGGACAGCACTGGTGTAAGCGGCATGGGGGAGTCACCTAGGATGGGCTCGCAGAAGGACAGGAGCAGAGAGGCCTGGGGACCGTGCCCAAGGCCCCGTGAAATTCAGAGGCGAGAGACATGCGTGTGATCCGGGCAGTGGTGACCCGGGGGATGGCCGTGGAGTGGCAGGAGAACCAGGGCACGGTCGGCCCTTGGAGCGTGCTGTGGAAGCTTCTCCTGTGCCGTGTGACAGCGTGGGTCCAAGTGGAGAGTCACCGGCTAGCGCTGGGCTTTCACCAGGCAAGCGTGAGAGGAGGGGCGAGGGAGACGGGATGTCTGGAAGGAGCGATCTGTGATTGTCACGGCCAGCCAGTGGAACCGAGGCTGGGGAAGAGGGAGCTGGCGAGGACGTGTGAGGAGTTCAGAGTGAGGGAAAGAAGATTGTAGGCCTTACAGAACCCGAGCTAAATAAGCCTCTTTCCTTAATAAATTGCCCAGCCTCAGGTATCCCTCTACAGCAACACCAGATGGACTAGGATACAGGGGGCTGGGGGGAAGGACAGCCCTGCTTGGGAGGGCTGCAAGAGAGTTCTGTCCTTGGGGGGCAGCCATGCCTGGAACCGGCCAGGACGCTGGGACCTCGCTGAGAGCTGAGGATGCGAGGGAGTCTGTTCGGTGTGTGCTGGAAATTAGAGGAAGAAGAGGCTGGGAGCTTGGGACAGACGGGGGTGGGGATGAGAAACTCCAGGCTCGGGGAAGATGTAAACAGTCCCTCACGCTGCTCCTCTGCCTTCAAGCTGGGTCACCTTGGGCAGGCCAGCAGTCCGCGGGTGCTTAGTTTTCTCGACTGTTCAAATCCAAGGCGGGCACCTGCCTCGCTGGGTTGCCGTAAGCATTAAACAAGCAGGAGGCTGTGGCGTGCCTGACACGGTGCCCACGTCACAGCCTCTCCTGGGTCAGCATTTGCCCTGTGCCCCTGCAGCTCGGTCGGCCCAGCTGTGGCCTTGCCCGGCACTGGCTCGGGGCTCTGGGGAGAGCCCCCGTCATGCCTGGGGTCTTCTGATCCTGAGAACCTTTCTTTTCTTGGTTGGCATAATTAGGTTGAAAATGTAAGATACCTTGCTGTGTGATAGTTTTAAGCTGATATAAACTACTTGAGGGGGCAGTGTAGCGTTCCTTCTCATCCTTTGGAGCTCAGTTTAAATGTCACTTAGGCCAAGAGTTCTTGGCCCCATAGTTCTTAACCAGCCCCCACCCCCGGGGACATTTGGCCAAGGCTGGAGACACTTCTGGTGGTTGTAACTAGAGAGATGCTCCTGGCTCAATGCAGCAGAAGCCAGGGATGCTGACCGTCACACGGGACAGCCCCCACCACACAGGGTGACCTGGCCCCAACTGTCATCTGAGGTTGACAGAGGCCCTGGCCTAGACTGTTTAAAGTAGATTCTTGGCCCTGTTCTTTCTCTGATCCCTGTTTGTTTTTTCATGATACTAACTGCAGTCTGTAATTATCTGGGTGGTTGACTTAAAAACAACAACAACAAAAAAAAACACCTTTGTATTGTCTGCCTCACATGTGATATAAATTCACGAGGGCGGGGACCTTATCTGACTGCTGTATGCCCAGTGCCTGGTATGCAGTAGGTGCCCAATAATTGTTTGTTCTAGGAGTGAATAAGTACGAACTTGTATTGAAGAGTGTTTTTTTTTCTTTCTCCTATATGGAGTTTTGATTCTATAGCTCCAATTTATTCGACCTGCCTAATAATTAACTCGAAATGGGATTTTTGTTACCTTTCACCTCTAACAAAATTGGTATCCGTCTAACCAGATCCTGTCATCCAGGATATGTGAAATAGTGAATGTCCTTTCTGGAAGTTTTCATCACACATATATTAAGAGTTCACTGAAATCCTTAGTTGTTGGAAAGAAATGGAGACAGACCATAAACTGAGTATCTAATTTATAAAATGTCACCAGTTTTATTTTGTCATTGTAAAGAGGTTTATCTCAACCAGATTGTAACAAAATTACCACAGCTTATTCCAAAAGAAAATTTTAATACAAGAGATCTTAGAAAATTAAACACATTTGTTTAAAAATCCTGTCGTGTAAACTGTGACATAAGAGGGTAGTTAAGATAACACTACATGTCAGAGCCATCTGCGGACCTGCTGGCTATTTACACACAGACGACAAAGGCTCCGGGCCCGTGGCCTTCTGACCCCCTCACAGACAGCTCACTGGGACCTGATCGTAACTCTGACCAGGCGCCACCAAGCTGGGATTACCACCTCTCCTGCATTCAAAAGACTCACTCCCCCAAGAAGTCGGCGTCACAAGAGTCAGGCAAAGCACTCTACCCGACGGCTACGCCAGGGACGGCCAGGCTGCGGAAATAGACATTCCTTCCAGGTTGAATCCTAGAGAACAAAGCTCCCCATTAGCTGCACCCCACCCCCTTCCTCTCTGGGCTCATTTGAGTTGCTAGTCACTCTGGTTGCAAATGTGCAATCCACGTGTCCCATGTCCTCAGCCCCAAGTTTTGCAGAGCACCCCCATCCTGTACCAATGGTGAAAAGAACCCTCAAAGGCGAGTGCGTGGCCTTTCCCCTGGCAGTTCACGGGGGTGGTGGCCAGGATGAGACAGGCAGTGGCTTTCCAGTTAGGACAAGAAAACATTTACGCACCAGTAAGAACAGAACCCCTGGACCTCAGAACACCCCTGAATCTAGCATCTTCTAGTGGGGATACTTGTCTGTGTTACAAGGTCAAAAATGACTTTCCTAAAAAATGGTTTGGTTTTTTTAATTTTTTTTTCCTTTTTCTACAGAAAATGGGTGTAAGGAAGCCCATTCAATTTGGTTGTTAGGATTTAGGGACAAAAGGGCTCCGTGATAATTCAGAGCTACCAAAATCAGGCCCACAATGTGGCAATGGCTCACAGCCAGAGTGGAGAAATACTCGAGGGGGAGCCGGGCAGGGGCACCGCAAGGCCCTTGCTGCCACGCCTGCGTTCCTATTGATCCAGCAGCTGAGGTTTTATTTTAGACACATAATCAAGACCATGTATTACAGAAACATTAAAATGAACTTTTTGGCACAGAAATGTTAGATAAAATATACAGTGCTACAATTGTGCAAAATTAGCACGGAAGCCAATCTGAACAGCAAATATTTAATGTTAGCTTTAATGAAATAATGCACAACATTTTGAAAAGTTCATTACAATAGACCTTGCTCATAAGCAGGCCTTCCAGAAATAGCCTGTGTCTGCCGAATCGCAGCCTCCAGGCTGGGGAAAGGGTCCAGGCTGTCTGGCACTGTCCCTGGTGAAACACCGAGAGAAAGACGATTATTGCCTTTGGGGTTGAAACCTGGGCTGAGGCCACCCCTTCCGGGGATGCCTCCCAGCCAGTCTGATGTGCTGGGGTGGGGGGCCTTGGTTGGGTCTCCCTCAGGCAGGTCCTGGGAGCTGAAAATCCAGCCCTTTCTTTGCCTTTAGTTACGTGCTGAGGAGCCTGGCTGAGGACAGACTCCGAGGTGGCTGGAAGGTGCCGGCCAGGACCCCAGAGAACAAGGGAGGGGCTCCAGGCAGCACAGAGGGAGCTGTACCCCTGTGGGGGCCTGAGCAGGTGGGGCAGGGAGGCCCAGACCTGGTCCTCAGCGGTTAGGAGAGAAGCCTTCCGTGGAAGACTGTGCCGTCTCGCGCCGACTGGGCAGACTGGTTGGGGCTTCACTGTGTTTCCGACTCTGGGGGTGAGCACTAGGCCTCCGGTGCCTGTCGTGCGTCGTCATTGGGCCAGCTGGGGGCACATGGATTTCGATTGCGTCCGGTTTCAAAGCACAACGTGCAACCTGCCACTTCTCTAGAAATTCAGTGTTGGCAAAGAATTCCTCTTAAAAAGCGCCAGAGCCTGGGGCAGAGCCGAGGGTTGTGATGAGACCTGGTCCATGCCCTCCCCTGGGGTTCACACCTCTTCCTGGGTCTTGGGAGGTGGTGTCCTCTTTACACCCCATCTGGCGGTTGGATGTTAAGCTGGCTGCCACCGTGGGCCGCGACAGCCTTTTCCGTGAAAGCTGCCTCCTCCCCCAGGGCCCACAGCAGGTGCTTTGCAGCCAGCTCTGCCTTCTGCCCTTGCCGGTCACGTGAGCGGTGTGTGCCCACGAGTGAGACTCGGAGGAGCTGGAACTCCAGACCGAGCTCAGGGCCAGGAGTCAGTCTGGGTTGGCTTACCCCACCCTTGACCTTCCTGTCTGGAAGCTTTAGGTCTCTCTTAAGGAGAGACACCTCTGCCCAGCCCCCCTTTCCTGAGACTGTCTCATCTCTGGGAGGAGAAGAAAGGAATGAGACAATGGCAGAGCACCAAACTGGTGACGTTTCTGTTCTGGCCCCAGTGGCCACAACGAGGATTCCTCCTCCCAGTAGACAGGGTCCTAGATGGACAAGGCCCTCGAGGGACAGGCAGGCCCCTTTGGATTCTTTCTGAATGGGAGTGGGGGGAGCCTTTCTCAGATACCAACATGACAGGTCACGGGGCTGAGTGGCAGAGGATGACGCATCTCCAGGGGGTGGTGTTTTGGGCACCCGGTCCCAGCCTTGACCTTGGTGCGGACCCAGGAGGTCCCTCTCGCCACACCAGTGAGCAGGGCAGGAGCATTTTGAGCAGTGGGATGGACTAAATCGTTGCAGAATGTTCGATGTGATTCCAAGGTTAAGGCTTTGGGGAGCTGCTGATGTGCCTGTCACATCTGAGTCAAGAGGAGAGGTGATGATCTGCATTTGGCGATAACTCCAGAGTTCCTGCATGATCACAAAAGAGGGGTATCCCCACGTGGCACCCTGATGTGCCTCGGGCTCCTTCTGCCTCACCTGGGCATGGTGGCTCCCTTGGCCCAAGGCCAGCGGTTTGGCTGTAGGGTGGTGTGTAAAGTATCTTGCCTTTCTCCTTAACTGCCCTGAATCAGTTTCCTTCTGGCTAACAAGGGGAATATACAGCATAAACCTTCCAGGTGATTCTGTCTAGTTTTTCTCCAGCTAGGAAGTGGCCCATGCTCACCTAGGTGACAGTTAGCCACGGTTAAGCCAGTGAGCTGGAGCAGTCCCGGGCAGAGTCCGTCTTCCGACGCACGTCTCCACCCGCAGGCTCCCCTGCGGCTCCATCAGCCTCGGGTCAAGGTGCCACTCGACTTAGTCCTGCACGGTCTATTTCACAATGTCCTCTCTAGTTTCTTAATAGTCCCCAGAAAACGCAACCTCTTTGTAACTCCTCTCGGCATCCGAGGACAGCTCTTGACCGGGGTAGGAGATGCTTCGATGATCCTGGCGGGTGAAGCCGGCCAGCAGCCCCAGTCGTTCAAGGCGCTCCGATGTGGGCTTGGAGGAGGAAGAGAAGGAGCTTCAGGGGCCACTGTGCTGCCTGCCCAGGCACCTGGGCTCTGAGACGGGAGGGACAGACAAATCCATCTCGGGGGCACAGGCAGGGGAGCACAGACGTGTGTCTTTGGTGGGGGGGTGGTGAACATGATCTGTCCAGAGCGCACGCTGTGTCCAAGGTCGCAGAGGTGGAGCTGGGTCTGAAAATCCACAAGACCTTCCGCAGCGGTTCCCAGAACCAAGTCTCTAGTGACCGTGAGGCCATGGTCAATGATTTCAGGACAGATAACATGGGGTTTGCTACTGATGGCTGGGCAGGATGTCCGAGTCCCTACCCAGCCTGACGAAGGTGCACGTGGACCCAGGTGACTGGTCCTTCCTGAAGCCAGCCATGGGGAGGTAAGGGGAAGTTCTCTAAGAACCAAAGTTAAACTCACTAATGGCTCTGGGGAACGTCTCCCTGGAGGGGCCGTGGTAGTGACAAGGCTGGGTGTGTGATCACTGTTGGTGCAGAGAGAAATGGAACGAGACCATCCCCCCAGCCACAGGCTCTGCAGGCAGTTACGTAAAAAGCAGACAGAGGAAACAGTTGTTCTGATTCCCACGTGGGAAAGAGTCGAGAGGTGGTTTCCGAAGGAACCGTCCAACGTGCGGCGTCAGAGTTGTGCATCTCAACCAGGGGGGCACCTTGCCTGAGCTGGCGCCCACCCTGCCGTGGGCCCCCAAGCTGGAGAACGAATGGCCCCTGTCCAGGGCAGACCCTGGGAGAACAGTGACCATGTGTCCGAGTCTGTCTGGCGAGGAGCCACCTTGCTCTGAGGACAGGAAGCATGGCAGCTCTGGGACTCAGTTTAATTAGGGTGTTGTGTGACAGGTGTGCTCTCTGGGGTTCACTGGGCGTGGTCATTCTGAGGTGGGAGGGGCCAGACACCATGGTGGGGTGGAGGCAGCTGGTGCCACATGAAGAGCCCGCGTCTGGGGTTCCATCGAGGTCAGAGGTCACCGCTCTGGGGCTCCACGTTGCGAGTCTCCCTGGGGTGCCCTCGGGACAGCTTGGGGAAGCGGGAAGCTGCTTTGGGCCGGCTGTTCTTGTTCAGTGGCTCTCCGGGAGGGGTAAGGTCACTGCAAGACAGTGGGAAGAGAAATCGGGTTAAGGCAGGGAAGGGCCAGGGGTGGGAGATGTCATAGTTGGAGTGGCCAGTTGCTACCCAGCTGTGACCAGCGCGTGCAACTAGGCGCAATGAGAAATCCATGTTGCTGTATAAACCCGCCATCTTTTAAAAGTGTGGCTAAGCCAGCTCGTGGGGCCACCTTTCTGGACCCGGTCCACTGAGGCTACAAAAGAATGCACTAGTCATGGCTTTCTTCCCCTTTTCCTTGCTCTTCCTACAAAGGCACATTTCAGAGTCGAAGAAAAAATACTTGGGAGGACACTGTAAAGTCTTAGAAGATACGCAGCAAAAACCTAGGATCGGGCGTCCTGTGGGCCTTACCCTAAGAAAACAGGATCCCGCCAATGTCTAACGGTAGGGCTGCTGCTCACAGCCGCGTGCGAAAGAGCCCAAGGGGAGCACCGATGCCGGCTGTGCACGATCACGTGCAGCCACCAGCCCTGCGTTCACGGACCTGTAAAAGCGTGCCATTAGAACACGGGTTACAGCAATGTGGGCAGGTACAATGTGCTGTGCATAAAGAAATAGCAGAAGGATTTGTTCGCTCATTCCATGAATGTTTCTCGAACACCAACACTGGCTCAGTGCAATTCCAGGTGACGGAGCTAGAGATGGTCTCCCAGGTCCCCTGGGATTTGCAGCCCCAGCAGGGCTAAGGATCACCTGTGAGGAAGACCCAGGTTACACGTTAGCTGGGGCCTGCCTGAGAAGCCAACCTAGGGTGCTGCTCACAGGAAGTGCCCTAGAGGAGGGGGAGCGTGGGGCCCAGAGGACAGCACGAGTGTGTGTCTGGTGCAGGAGGCCCCCAGCACACCTGAGGGGACATGGGGAAGGCCAGGGCGCCACTGCTCTGGGCGTGAATGCAGAGTGGTGAACAGTGAACAGACGGGGGCTTAGTTCCCTATGGCTGCTTTAAAAAAAAAAAAAAAACAAAAACAAAACCACACCCTTAGAGGCTTAAGGGAACATACATTAGAGTTTTAGAGGTCAGAATCCAAAGCCTTACAGGGCTACAGTCAAAGTGGTTGGCAGGGTTTTTTTCCTCTAGGGGACCGTGCCTTCCCTCCCCCACTCCAGCTCCTAGAGGCTGCCTGTGCGCTCGGCCTGTGCCTCCAGCTGCAGAGCCGGCAGCGTAGCATCTTCACGTCTCTCTGCCCCCCACCTGATCATCTCCCCACCTGCGAGGGGTGAGGGACACATGCGTAGGTTCCAGGGATGAGGACTCTGTCAACCACGGGCTATTTGAATAGGAAGTCACGTCAACAGGGCTTGGCAATTGATCACACAATAAATGGTAACATGATAGATGTTAGAAAATAACTCTTTACTTTAAAAGACAAATCTGAGATTAATGTTCACACTGTGTCTCGGGCGCCTCCGGGGCACTGGGCAGGGGCTTTCGGGACATGGGCCCTGCAAGGACAGGCAGGGCCCCGTCACAGGATGAGCAGCTCAGAGAGGACCAAGGACACCCACCGGGTAAGTGGCAGATGGGGATCGTCCACCACGAGCTGTCTCCAAGTCCAGCCTCACAAACAGGTAAGCTGAGGAAAGACTCACGTTCATAAAGAATTTGGCCCCCTTTATGAACTCCAAGAATACGGCAAACCCTCCTTGGTTCCCCTCGGTTCCCCACGTGTGTCTGATGTGGGGAACAGGCTGGAACCTTCTCTGAAAAGGCCATCCCAGTCTTTCTGGAACTGATCGGTACCTGGGATGTGCAGGTTCTAAGCTGCTGTGTCCTGATACATCGGAGCCCCTAAAAAGCTACAGTGATGGGGCAGAGACGGGTACTGGGCAGGGGTGTTTACAGACAGCCTGAAGAACTGAGTCCGCGAGCAAACAGGTGCGTGTTCCAGCCTTAAGAGGTGTCACGTATCCCGTAGTCAAGGGGAGAGGACCATCCATCTGAGAAATTGTTTCCCTGGAGCTGGGGCTACACCCTATACCAGGCTCTGGGAAAACAAAGATAAAAGACTCAGTTTCCCCCTTCCGGTGGCTCAGAGCAGAATTGTGGGTGCATAGGGGGCTGAGTGACCACACAAAAGCCACGCAGGGAGAGGCCCCTGGTGGTTGAGTATGGCTGAGCAGAAGACAGAGGGAAGGAAAGAACATTCCAGCCAGGAAAGGGCCCAGGGGACCAAAGACAGGCTCTGGTGTCCAGAGAAGAACACTGCACCGAGGCCGGGACCGCCCCTGAGCGGTGAGATGCACGAGTTCCAAGTCACTACTCAGGGCAGAGCCCCTGTAGTCAGAGGTAAGAGTTGACTCCCCTCTTTGACAACCAAAACCAACATCTTTTGGAGTCGGAGTGGTTTCCCCAGCCCTGGACCTGTTCCTTTAGCCACTGACATTACTCACCAAGGACGTAACACAGGGAACAAAATCCAACTGCCATCGATCTTCACTGTCACTGCTATGACCAAAATGGTGACTGAGGACACCCCCTCAGAACATGGGCCACGGCCTCAGGCGCTACAGTCAGGTGAGCGCCTGCCCTCTTCTCGCTCAGAGAGCACTCTTGGGACAGGCTCTAGGCCAAAACCAGACTCACAGAGCCACAGGTCCACATAGCCTTGAAGCTCGTATGTGGTACCAGGATCAGTGAGGCCACTTTCAGGGTGTGCGTGACGGAACTGCAGCATCTTTATTGTGGGAAGTGACCGTCACTGAGGCCTGGGGACACCCTGCCCAGAGCTGGGATCACAACAGTGTGTCCCAGACTGAGATCTTTTCTGCTTTCCATGTGTCCCTTGTGTCTGTGACGCTGCTATATAACAGTCAAGGTTTTTCCTTCAGTACCTTTATTTTTAGGTTACCTGGGCCCATGCAAAAACATCCGGAACCGCGGTTTTAAGGCACATGGAAAATTTTAGAAACCCCTTGTGCATCACCTCTAGTTTAACATCCGCCCACGCTGTGGGGTAGCAGGTACTTTCTTGCAATGCAAGTTCAGGGCAGCATAAACGAATCTCATTCCGTTCATAGAACTCTCTAGAAAAGGCAAAACTAGCTAGGGACAGAACACTAGAGGGAGGGAAAGGAACGGCTGAGTATGTAAGAGCCCCTCCACCAGGCCCTTTATAGCCTGAAGCTCTCAGGAGACGGCAACCCTTGTCCCCCTCCCTGGGGACAAAGTCCTGGCCTGTGCTGGCTCTGCTGTCACCAGCACGGGTGGGATATGTATCGCAACAGTTTCAAAAAGGGTACAAGCAAAAGTAATAACTGAAGGGGGATCACAAGGTCTGCCCTGCAGGTTTCTGTGACAGAGCAAAGGCTCGTGTCCAACGCTTGGACACAGTGGGGCCCGTGGGGTGCCGCCTAGTGCCTGGCTTCTCCCTGCACCTGCTTTGGCCCCTGTTGGAACCACCTCCAGCACAGCTCCTTCCCCGGCTGTGGGGCCTCCCTGTCACTAAGTTGGGCTGACACCCTGTACCTGGCTCTCAGCTCAGCTGGAGGAAGCCAGAGAACCAACCTGCTGGGCAGTGGTGGTCACCGAGGACACAGCCCAAGTGTCCTTCCTTCTCCCCTCTCCTGCTGGGAGAGAGCTCCCTTTCCTGGCC